>CAJVPP010003664.1:0-11078 GCA_910592005.1 Funneliformis mosseae | reverse complement strand
ATAAGATAATTTTTATTGAAAATTAGTAAAATTTATGCAACTTGAAGATCTTCAATTTTATTATAAATTATTAAGTAAAATTTATAAAATCTGATAATTTATTGTAGGACAATATAGCATTCAATATACTTTTACTGTAATTTATTATATATTAAATTTTTTATCTAAAAAAATATTATTAAAGAGAATAAATATTTATTGATTATTAAGATATAATTATATTTTTTTACTATAATTTAAATACAACTAAATTTTTATTTAACAAAAATTTTAATAACAGATGATAATTATTAGTATTTAATTAAATTAACTAATTTTTTTATTTAAAAAAATAAATTTTATTAGCTTATAAGTTATTATTAGTATTTAATTATATTTTTACAGTAATTAAAATCAACTAAATTTTTATTTAAAAAAACAAATTTTAATAGAAAGTAAGTTATTTTTATTGATTATTAATATATATAATTTATATTATTAATATAAATTATTATTATTATATATTTAATAAATATATTTAATAAGTAAATATTATATTTTTTAATAATAAAATAATAATTATAATATTAATACTATAAAATTATTATTTAGAAAAAAGGATTTACTTATATTATAATAAAAATAATATAGAATATAAATGTTACAAAGAATGTTATTCTAATTTATTTCAACAAAATTTTTTTTAATTAGACTAGTAAAAATAATATTGAGTATTATAATAAAAAAGAATTTAATATTATATATAAAATAACTTAGATTGATAGATTTATTATATCTTATAAATTTAAAAATAAAAAATGAATTAGAAATAATAATACTAATATAATTCTTAAAAGTTTTAATAAATCATTAAATCTAAATAAAATATTTTTAAATATGATATAAATTAATAATTATATTTATTTTAAATAATAATAAGGCTAGCTTTAAGTGCGTTATCTATTTATATTATTAACACTTCTTCAACGAGAGAAAATAGAGTTTTTTTATCATATTTTAAATTGGCTTGATATGAATTGGTATCCACAGAAAGTTAACAGTTTTTCTTCTTTAAAATGTCATTTACAATGCTTTCACTAACATCATCTTCATTAACTAAGTCTTTTTGTTTAAAAAAGGTAATGATATTTTTTTTAAACAAAGTTCTTTTTTTATGCAGCTGTAAGAGACTTTTGTTTTTTTAAAGATTCATCTTATTTGTTAATAAGTTAATTAAGTTGTTTCATTGAGTTTACTTTTGGTATTATTGGTATTATACAAAGAAAAAAATACGTAAAAAAATAAAATATATAAAAAAAAATATGAAACACAAAACACAATGTGTAATATAAATATTTATTTATTATTTAATTTAGATACAGAAAACTATAAAATTTTATATACATAAATCTAGTAAAATTTATTTTAAGCAAAACTTCATTGTATTAAAAAAAAATTCATTATAAAGAAAATTCGTTATAAAAGAGTCATTTTATATATAAATTTTTCTGACTTTAATTTGTTAAATATAGTACAAATTTTTAATTACTAAATTTAATATAGTAAGAGTTTTTTATATTTAAAATCTGTCTGACACTAAAAATCCGTTGTATTGTAAAATTCATTATATTAAAATTCATTGTAAAAAGAGTTAATTGTACTAATAAAGTTAATCTAAAGCATTAAGAATATCATGTATTATTTTTATTAACAACTATTTTAATCACAAGTTATGTAATTTTACTGTACTTTACAATTTACTTATATTTATTTTTTATCTTTGAATATAACTTTGATAATTCAACTAATAAATATTTAAATTATTATATTCTTTAAAATACTATTATCATTTTTATAAGGTAAGATATATAATATTTATTATATATTATAGTATTAAATACTTAAACCTAACTTTATATCTGTTTTATTTTAAAGTTTAATATTACAATATGTAAAGATAGATAATTATATAAAAAATTTATATATAGATATCTTACAGATTATTCATTTTATTATTTATGTTTAAGACAAGGTTAATACTAAAATACTTTACAACTGCTAGTATCATATAAAAATACTTCTTGATACAAATATAGATGTAAGAAATATTTCAAAATAAATTCACTAATATAAAAATTTCACGTTTAAAGATTTTATAAATGTATTTTAAGTCTTAAATCTTTTCTATCTAATACAAATAAAAGAATTTTTAACTTACTTAAAAAGAATATTTTTACAAAATTCTCAAAAATGATTAAGTTACATTGATCAAAATCAAAAAAATCAGACAAGCTAAAAATTGACCTAAATTCAACCTAAATTTGGCAAACTATCAAAAAATTGGCCTAGTTGATTGGCATACACTAGAAATCAGTCAAGAATTAGCTAAAATTTAACTTATCTTATTTATAACCGATTGATGTCCATTTACATCTGATTGATATACATCAAAATAGACTTAAATATTTTAAAATAAAATAAAATTTGGAAGGAAATATAACTTATATTTAGGATTAATAGCCAAATAATGCTAAAAATATTCAATTTATTTTTACAAATAGTATTTTCTATTAATCAGATTAACAGCCAAATATTCTTTTGCATTTTGCTGGGTTAAAATTCAATAGTTAATCAGTACAAATCAACCAAAATATGATGAACTGGTATTATATAATTATGACTTTTTGAATAAAATTCAGTATTCCATAATTTGACATTACATGTTTCTTCTTCACTAAAATAATATCGCATATTTAGAGAACTTGTAAATTTATACTAATGAATAAATACTAGAAAATGTATAGCCTTTCTGGATGGCAAATCGCCTTTATGTATAAAATAATATTAGACTTAATTAGAATAACAATCAATTGTATTATCATTTGTAATAAATTTGGCTAAAATATACAAATTTTTTACATGTCACAAAGACATAGTTAATAATAGAATATGCTAATAGCGATGTACTTAAAAAATATTTGAAGGACAATTTTGATAAACTTTCTTGAAAAGATAAATACAATTTGGCATTCCAGTTGAATAGTATGCTATATCATATTTATATAATGAAGAAATTGTGCATCATGATCAGTATCTTATATAATTTATATCTTATTTTGTTTATTAATAATCTTACCATTGTTAGTGATAATCTGTATGCATCACTAAATGACTGCACTAACTAATATCACTAATGATCACCATGAAAACTATGATCATTATTTTTACTAATTTTATTATTATTACGGTTATCATTATTATATTTATTGTTTAACATTATTATATTTATTATCATAGCTATATTTATTTTTTTTATTATATTAAATATCTCTTTTTTATAATTGTATTTATATAAATATCCAATATTATCGCCTTGACAAAGGAATAAGTTTCTATCATATAATTAATAAAGTAAATAAAGTAATAATTTTAGTAACATAAAAACTATATCTTTACCAATATCTATTTCCTTAAATATAAATCATCAATAATGATGATCTGACCATTCAACTTAAATCAATTTGTGTTTATTTCTTTCATAGTTTAACATCTTAAACTACTTGTTAGCAAATAAGCTTTATTATTCTAATGACGTAGTGTTTAGGCTTATACCATTAAACATTAATATTTAATTTTATATTTATATATAATAGCATTCCATTTATATATTAATTCATCAAGATGCAATTAAACTAGCAGGCTTTGATCTATCAAAAAGAATTGATGAAGCAACTAACCAGTCAATAATTTTGGTATCATTCCTTATATAGATTCTAAAATTTTGTGGATGGAGAAAAAATAACAATATATCACAAAAATATATGTTAAATAAAAAAAGTGATGTTTACAATGTTAGTGTTTTATTATGGGAGATATTAAGTGATAACCCTCCTTTTTATATGATTTAGCTATAGAAATCTTACAAGGATTCAGAAAAAGTGTCATTTCTGGTACACTTGAAGATTATGTAAACATTTATATTGATAAATAAATTTTTACTAAATTTAAAAATTCAAATAAAAATTTTTTTTTTGATAACTAAATCATTTATATGATTGTAGAATGCTAGGATAAAGAGCCAGATAATCGTCCAGTAATGAACAAGGTAGTTGATAAATTAAATGCAATTATTGCAAAAACAAATATAATAGTACATAATCAAATTAATAATGAAGAATCAAGTCTTCAATTTTCTGAAAAACAACCTTATTCAAGTATTAATAATATATTAAATGGAGGATTATCTCAGATAATTCAAAATTTAAATCAAATGAATTCAGATGAATTAGAATCTAATAATGAAGCATTTGCCATTATTTACGATGATACGATTGATAGTTTAACGATTATGGAACTTAATATATTAAACACCCTAGGAGGATTACATAGATTTCAAAATTACAAGTACTCGTCTGTAATAATACTCAATTAACTTGCTTAGCTTACCAACTTTACCAGATTCCTTAACGAAAACTCAGTTGCTTTGATACACAAATAAATAGCCTACCAAATTTACCCAATTCCTTGATGGATATCAAACCTTGATCTTTAAAAACTCAATACTCTATAAAATCTACCTGACTTCTGCCTGAATATCTCTATTAATAACCTTCTACATATTATAAAACTATTAAGCTTTCTTAGTATATAGACATTTCGTAATGTTATTTTAATTTAAGAATTAGTGTTTGAATTCAAATTAAAGGATTATTATTTCCTTTTTTATCCTCTTAGCATTACATTTTAATATATCATTTCAAATAAATTGCGGATTTTGATATTTATGATAGTTTTATCAATGTAATTAAATAAGAACTTATCCTTTCTCCCATTATATATTATTCTGTTTTTTAAAAAAATATAGTATAGATTTGACCCAACATTATAAATAAAAAACATTTTATCAAAAACATTATGCTTAAAACACGCTGATATTCAGGTTATCGATTATATGTAGCTTGATAAACTGATTTGGATAATTGTTTTTATAAGCTATTTTGAGCATTTTATTCTTTAAGGTCAACCACTTCAAAAAATAATTGTCTTTTACAATGAGAATAACTAGATTCATGATCATGGCCGGCCAGGGGCCGGCCTTAATATTTGAAAGTAACAAATGTATTTTATTTAATTTTATAAATATCATAAAGATTATTTATTTCCAATTTTGAACATTGTTTTCGAACGGAACAGTCCGGTTGACTAAAATTCTTATTTTTTTTTTTAATTTTTGATTTATTTATTTATAATTTTTTTTAATATTTAATTTATTCTTTTATTTTTTAGGTTCGATCTGTTCCTCCGCTTAGGCTATGAACCTTCGAACGAAGGCGGAGGTAAGCTGTTAAAGTTATTTTATTTTATTTTTTTTTAGTTTATATTTTATATATTTATTTTTTTTTTAATATTTAATTTATTCTTTTATTTTTTTTAGGTTCGATCGGTTTCTCTCTCCACTTAGGCTAGGAACCGGACGGAACCTTCGAACGGAACCGACCGATTCGTTACCGCAGCGAAGGTAAGCCGTTTATGTTTTTTTTTTATTTAGTTTATATGTTTATTATTTTTTTTTTTAATATTTAATTTATTCTTTTATTTTTTTTTTAGTTCGATTGGTTTCTCTCTCCACTTAGGCCAGGAACCTTCGAACGGAACCGTCCGATTCGTTACCGCGGCGAAGGTAAGCCGTTTATTTTATTTTTTTTATTTAGTTTATATATTTAAATTTTTTTTTAATATTTAATTTATTCTTTTATTATTTTTTAGGTTTGATCGGTTTCTCCTTAACAACAGTCCCCATTCCTTAGTTGGTTAAAATAGTTTTTATAAGTTGTTGAAGTTGGAATTCAGATAACAAAAAGGGTGTCTGAAATTGGAATTCTAATTTCAGTTAACTGAAATCTCAATTCCAGACACTCGAAGATCGTCTGAATTCCAACTTCAGACAAAAATAAATTTCAGTCACAACAATGCAATCAATCACTTAATGCTAAATGGGGACGAAGTCCCCTGCAAACCGCAAACTGTAGTTACGAAATTGTAAAAAAAAAAAAAATTGGCATATTGTGATTGGTTAAAATAGTTTTTTATAAGTTGTCTGAAGTTGGAATTCAGATAAACAAAAAGGGTGTCTGAAATTGGAATCACAATTAATTCCAACTTCAGATGAAAATCAATTTCAGTCACAACAATAATATAGACAGTTATATAATCTTCAAATTCGATATTCACAAGGTTCAAACTAAACCGATTAAAATATTGATGAAGATCTGAACAAACCAAAAAAAAAAAATTAAACAAAAAAAAATGAATAAATTCAGAAATGATTATCAAAAATTCGCAAGACCCAAAAATATTTATCTATTACGAAGGTCTCATAATTAAAAAATATTAACGATCGTTAAATAGTGTAATTATGGAGAAAATTAAGACTTTAACATTTCTCTGTCTAAATTATTATACTTTATAATTTGATAATTCAACAAACTCATTTATTCATAATTCATGTTGAACTTGATAATTAAAAAATGAATTTTAAAGCTCCGAGTCGTTCAATTTAAAATTTCAGAAATTCGCTATTTATTTTAATAAACTTTATTTGGCTTAATAATCAATATTTAGAATGCACTTTTGCGCAGCAGCAAAATCGAATAATTTCTGTTAAATACAATCTAAATCATAAATGGAGAGAATTTATCAGTGGATACCGAAATTTATAATCGTGATGTTTAAAAAAAAAAAAATTAACAGAATGACGAAAATAATCCAGGACCATTGAAGCTCGGCACAACAGACGAAAAAGCCGCCAAAATTTGAGATTTTGAAAAGTTTATAAACTTACGTTAAAAAAAATTTTTTGTGATAAATAAAAAAAGATATGGCGATATCTTGTAAATAAACAAAATTTTTGTTTTATTATTTCGCTGTTTTTAGTTTCTGCCGACGTACAATGTTACACTAAATTAAATGCGCATTGCGAAAGCAATGTATTACAACGTTAATTATAAAATATTCTATTTTTGTGTAAAATTAATTTTTTACTGTAATTATCTTTAATTCTTTAATTATGTCAAAGAATTATTACATAAACATCGTATCATGGGTTTTAATTCAA
Organism: Funneliformis mosseae; assembly: GCA_910592005.1. Classification (NCBI taxonomy): domain Eukaryota; kingdom Fungi; phylum Glomeromycota; class Glomeromycetes; order Glomerales; family Glomeraceae; genus Funneliformis; species Funneliformis mosseae. The sequence goes on along the minus strand of CAJVPP010003664.1, from coordinate 3,985 downwards.
TTACTGATTAAAATAAATTGCCAAAATGTGCTTTTCAAGCCAACAAAACGATCCAGTCATACGTCCACACTTATTGATGGTAATTTGTATATCTTAGGTGGTCGAGATGAACTGTTTACTAGAAGAATCGGAAAAGAATTTTTTTATTTAGACGTCACTGTCCCATTTAATACTCAAAATATATCATGGCATGATTTAACAAGCATTAATACAGTTCCAGCACATATGGCTGCTGCATCCGTTAAAGGTGGTGCACATAATAACACCTTGTTTTTATATGTAGGAATTCCTTATGATAATACTGAAGCAATGGCTTTAATTTATGCATTTGATACTCGAAGTTATTCATGGGGTATTCCAAAAATGTCTGATGTCACTATTGGCAGAAAAGATAACCTAAAAGGCATTGTTGATGATAACGGGAAAATGTATTTGTTTGGTGGACATACTAGCGTTGATGATTATCGAAATGATATGATTATTTTCGATACATTAAATTTAGATTGGAAAATAGGAAGTTCAATTAACGCGCCTTCTCCAAGAGCTGTTTTTGGTTCAACCCTCATCTCCGATCATTTAATTATCTATATTGGTAAGCAAATAATTTTTATAACATTTTACAATCCGTTATCAATTTCCTTGTTTATAAAATTATTGTTATTTAGGTGGCATTGATAATCTTGCTTTATCGTTAAATGAGGTGAATTTTAAATGAAATAATTAGAAATTGAGAGTTTATATATTTAACAATCAATGAAACTTTAGGTATACATATATGATACGATTAATGATAATTGGAGCACAAAGGTAAGTTCGCTTTATAAAGATTTCTAACAGCTGATAAACTCATATTAGATTTTACGTTAGATAACTTCAGGGACAATACCTTCCAACAGAAATTCTTTTTCTGCTGTTCTTGGTAGGTATTATATTATATAACGTCATAATTATTTTAAATTTTAATTAATTATGATAAATAAATTCTTCTAATAAAGGATTGGATGGACAACGAGTCATAATTTTCGGAGGGGCAAAGGAATACGAAAATCTTCAATCTCAAAATGCGCTTTACGTATTAAATTTAATAAATTACGAGTGGTACATTCCAAAAATTTCTGGAAAAATTCCGAGTCCCAGACGTTGGCATGAAGCGAACGTAATTGGAAAATATATGGTTGTATCATTTGGTATGTATACGAGTGTGTCAATTTGATCATAAAATATTAAAAATATTTGAATTTTACATAAGAATTAATTTATATACTAAACTCAATAGGTCGAGGTTATGAAGATAATGATATTTTATTGCTTGATATTAGTAATAATGAAGAATATATATGGACAGACAGTTTTGATCCAACATTTCCAATAATTAGTCCTTCTCCAAAAACTCCAACTGATCCTTCAAAAGTGCAACCAAACGCTTCTCCAACACAAACAACGCAATTACAAGTACCAACTGTGATTGGTATAGCGATAGGATCATTAGCTGTTGGATTTTTTTTAGCACTCGGTGTATTTTTTTTATATAGATGGAATAAAAATAGAAGAGAAAGTGAAAAGGCAATACCAACTACTGAAATTGAAGAAGGTAATGAAGTCGTAATAATTCCTACTCAAAAGATTAATAATTATGAGCAAGGAATGATTCCAAATACACCAGCTTATAATAGCGCTTACTACCATGAGCAGAACATTCTATCCATACCAGGGAATACTTATGGACAACAAATGTTACCAATCTCTCAAAACAATTATAATATTTATAATCAAAATAATCATGAACAGGTATTACAAAATTCTAGAAATGTTTATAATCATGGAAGTGAAACTTATCCAGGCGCAAAAATTCAAGGATAATTACAGAATATTGGAAAATATTATAAATTACGTTCTTCATATGGTTAGGCAAGAGATCAAAAAAAATCTAGTAAATAGTAAATAAGCTCCTATATTTAAATATTTATTATTATTATTTTTTTTGAATTAGAATAAAACTGCTGCGTTGGCGTTGGCGTTGGATTTAATAAAAATTATAAGTATCAAGTTAATTTTCATAAGTTTTGATATTAATCGATTAATATAGACCAATTAAAATTTAAATGATTTATCCAACCAATAGTGAAACCTAATAATATCTTCTCGAATTCTCGAATTTTTTTTCTATTAATATTGATATCAATATCAATATAAAAACGGCCCCCATAGTTCCTGTATGAAGATAACTAAATTTATACCTATACCTTCCTTTTTGAGAACGGCCATAACTTACACTATATAAAGTGAAATCACCTGACACTAATATCCATATGGCATAAACTGTTTATAGTGTTAAAGATCAATGATGAACAATTCTACAAATAGTACTACAAATCTTTTACATCAGGTGGCCTTTAACTGTTCAATCTATTAGCATTTGTTGTAGAACTGCAAGTATCCTGACAAGCCACAACAGCATCACTTCTGGCAGAAATGACAAAATGTCAACAAACGCTACCTCATATGATGTCTCAAATAATACTGACGAATATTATATCTTTAGAACCTCCTACGCTTTAGTCGTCATTCCATCATCATTATCTTATTCACATATAACGAAATATAAGAATGAAATTTTAAAACAATGTCCTCCTTCTAAAGCACTAACAAACATTCTTTTTAATTTCGCTCTAATTAAATATCACTTCATATAATCGAGATTTATTTACAGAAAAAGAAGCTGAATTTTTACCAGAGATACTTACAAAATCGATTCGATATGAGTGATCTCTGAAATATTTCTGTTACACTAAATTTATGAAATTGTCGATCACCTTTCGCGCATACAATAAATCAATAAAAAATTTCCCTCCAGATATATAATAAAAATAGACAAATATGTTATATTTTATTATAATAAATCTAAAAATCGATAGTGTAGATAATTAATTAGTAAATTAAGATTTATTTGTATTTAACAAATTCAATAAATAAACTTTTTTTTATTATTAAAACTTTATGAAATTTATAATTAATCAAAAAAGTCCGTGGTAACATTGTGTCACATAAATTTAAAAAAATAATATATTGTATATAAATTCTGAGTAAAACTTATTAGAATAATATAAACCTAAAATTGTTAAATTTAAAATCGGTCTGTCAAAACGGTCGGTGGGTCACCGATCCCTAATTTCGAGGATTTTTTTTTGAGAAATTCGGAATCATAGATTCACTTAAGTTTATTCTTCCGGGTAAAAAAAGGTAAGATCGTGATATAAAGAAAAAAAATCAATAATAAATTTAAAGTATAGAGAAAATCGAAATAATAAAAAATTTAATTAAAAGTATTAGTATTTAAATTTTTTTTTTTTTAAAAAAAAAAAAAAATATCTAATGAATGAAATCATTTTGATAAAAATTTTTGATTCGAATATTTTATTTTACGAAAAATGAATGTTATAAATAAGATATTAGCAAAAATATGAAATGCATGACATATTAATTGAAATTTTGTGATATGCTTTGAAAGGATATGCATTTCTAAGATTCTCTGTCATGTAATAGCACACGTTTTTCAAGAAACAGTAAAAATTTCACATATTAGCAATATTAAAATAAAACCTTTCTAATTCCCAATACTTAAAGCTGAAAAAGTTTAATATTTATTATCATAAAAAAAAAATTTAGTTTTGATAAATTAAATGTTTTCATATTGTAATATTTGATAGTAGTAAATCTAATTCATTAATCGCAATCATAATACCATCCATTATCTGCTGGAGGGGCACAATTGTAAGAGTTGCAACCTTCTGGAAATGCAGAACATCGGATAGTCGATTCATTTACGCAATCTCCTGAATTTATACTTCAACCGTTTACATTATTTTGACAGTAATCATCATGGTTAACGAAATTCTTAATATATCTATGACATCGGGTTTATACACAATTGTTGTAATGAATTAGCTGACCGCAGTCAAATGTACCACGTTGTTGACAAACAGGC
>CAJVPP010003663.1:0-11084 GCA_910592005.1 Funneliformis mosseae | reverse complement strand
AATAACGTGAAAATATTTCTGAAAATAGTAAAATTATATTTGTGTAATGAAATCAGTAATCATCTACTATAACGAATTATTCATTATATATTCCGCATAATTCGTTATAGCGTTAACGAAGATTCTTATAATGAAGTCCTGATCGGCTAGATTGGCAACTTCGTTATATCGAAGTGTGACTGTAACTATAAAAGATGTTCGTTCATGTCCTATTGTACAAATTGATACAGTTTTTCTCCCTTGTTATTGATTGTGATATTATTAGGTAGATCAAATCACATCGGTGTTTTATCCATATTTCCTATGTACTTCAATGGATATTTATATTGCATTCTCATATATAATACATAACTTAAAAAGGATTGTTAAAATTTAATTAGTTCAGATGGCAAACGTTGTGCTACTGTTGTTTTGTGATGTTCACTTAAATTATATCTTCCCAAAAAACCATCAAGCCATTTGCTTGAAAATTTAAATCCAGCAATACTTAGATTGTTTAACATAAATTCCCGATCTTTAGATAAAGCAACAGCTTTATGAGTAATTAATTTTCGAGTTACAGCATTTCCATTAGCTCTTTTTTCATTGATCCATAAAAATAGATTATTTTCTAAGTTTGGATATTTAGGAAGTTTTCCTGGATGGATTTTTGCTACATGAGGTGCTGTTTCTAACATTTTTTCCTTTTTTTAATTCAATTACAGACTTGTTTTGGTTCAATATTGAATTTTTTTGCCATTTTATGAATGTTTCCATTATTTTCAAAAAAATTTACTACCATAAGTTTTTTTCTAACATTCCACTGTCTCCGTCATTTTTGTGATAATCGGTTGCATAATTTTTTATTTTGTTTCTTTTCAATAACTACTATTTTATACTTTGCATTACAAATAAAAGATAAAACAAATTTTATAAAATAAAAAACACGTAAAAAGATATGTAAAATAACAAAACTTAAAAAATAAGAAAAGCATATTTATTTTTTCTCAATAAGGTGAACAGCTTCAAGCTATCTATGAAAATAAGACGAAGCACATTATGGAAAAAATGTGACTTCTCCTATACGAAAATTTATAATTATGGTAAAATGTGTTATGAATAATCAACAAATTAAAATAATTTATAACAGATCGTGTTAGTGGTAAGAGGGTATTATACACGGTAAGTACCTGGGGTATTTTACAATTTCTGTACCCTCCTATGTATAGTATCCACTGGTGTAATGTACCCTAAGTATGGCCAAAAACCTTCAAAATTTGCAAAAGACTCGGGTACTATAGCCCGCAATATACAGTATTATATAAGATCACCTTAAGAAACAGAAAAAACCTATATTCTTAAAAATTTGGCTATTCTTAATGATATAAATTTACTAATATTATTCACGCGTTACTTTACTTAAATGCTATTACTACAAGGTTTAATATTAAGTCATATTGTGATAATAATGTTAATATAAATCTGCCTGATCATAAGAGGATAGTATGCCAAATACAAAGCTTACATAGTATTACCAATAATTATAAATGCAATAAAAAATGCAAATGTCTTCCAATCCAATATGACTTATGACTTAATGAAATAGTGTCTATAATTGCTTAAGCACAAAGTTATTTGGCAGGATAATTGATAAAAAAATTAATAAATTAATCTAAAATGCAAAACATATTATTATAATAGATAATGATTTAACTGATCTCAATATTGAATGGATTAGAGCCCTTCATAAGGATAGAGTATTTTCAATTATTCATAATACTTATTAACCACAGAAAGATAAGACATTCTGCTTAATTCCTAATAAAGAAACTGTATTAGCCAAACTCTGGAATTAGACTAAGCAAATATCTTTACTACCTTTTGAGAATCAGAAAGTGCTTTGCTTATCTGCCATCTTAGAAAGAATATGCAAGAGATTATTCGTATTCTTAAAAATGATTTTCCAGAACTACAGATTAAGAAATATTATGATAAATCTGATCCAGTAGAAAAGGCCTACAATTTCAATAATGTTGAAGAAGCATAAAAAGCTGTAAACTTAGTTGCTTATACTAGCACTCTAAAAATAGAAGTATCTTGCACTAATCCTAATTTTGAATGAGCATTTTGTTTCTTTAATAGCTATATAGAAACAAATGTTAAAATGAATTAGATGTTATTTTGCATATAATACATTAAAGATTATATATGTTATATTGAGCAAAGATCATCTAATGTTTTCATTACAGAAGAAGGACTATTTTAATAATTATTAAATGCTAAATGTGAATGTCTTCCCTAAAAACTTCAGAATAGAGGAATATTTTTAAATATTGACTCTATTATTCAGAATAAGAAAGTACTAACAATTTGTTTATGGGTAGTATATATGTTAGAAAAATTTTGATTTCATCATTTATTTGGCTGGAGAATAGTTGATTTTCTCTGAAATGCAAGTATAATAATTTCTGTTATAGAACTTATTCCTAAACCTGAAGATAATATGATGTTATTATCCTAATAGTAAAGGCGAGTTCTTTTATAATTAAAGCTAAGAAGATAGTAGATGTATCTAATGCTACTATTGTTGATTGTGAGACTACTGGATTATTAGAGAATAAACCAAAGAAGACTTTAAAAGAAATGCGTTTTTTAAACTGTCATTATATTGTGAATTGTTATAAGATTTTGCCTGAATCATTGACTAAGAATTTTATTTCAAAGTATGGGAATTACAATCACATGAAATGGTTTAGGGCTTATAAGCAATTATAAGATGCTAATACTAATAATGAAATAGCTGTTAAGGTTATATTCTGTAAAAATTACAGAAAAGATAGATTCACAACTGCAACCTGGACTGAGAGGCATTAAATTTGTCTAGAATTATTAAGAATTTGTATATCAGCTAGAGATATTAATAATAGAGCATAATATAAAGCTAATAAAATCAAAATGTACATGGATTCTCCTGAATCAATATCATATTTTCAGAGTTTAGTGTCTAAAATAGCTCAAGTATTTAATAATACAGATGTATCACATAGTGCTAAAAAATTAGAATTAAAAATAATCAGAACGAAATTTGATTTATTAAATGAATACCTTTATGCAACTTATTGATTGAAATTTAAGATTATTAATAAAAATCAAAAATATTATCATTTAGTTAGTTTATTTGATAATAAGGATACCCTCAAGTTTTCTTCATATCAAACAGGGAAGAAATTTATTGGGAAAATGGTAAAGATACTCAATATGAATATAGTAAGATCTCACCCTATGAATTATTATTAGGTAATCTTTCTAGTTCTAATAAAGTTGATAATATACAAATAGAGTTCTGAACGAGTCAAGTTAATTTATGAGTCAGATAAGCTGAGTTGAGTTTAAATCAAGTTGAGTTTATGTTTTTTTAACTTGATGATTTGTGAGTCAAGCTAAATTCAAGTCAAATTAAATATTTAACTCAACTTGATTTAAACTCGACTTGATTTGAGTTGATTCAAATTGACTTGAGTTGACTTGAATGATGATGAATCATTCAACTTGAACATTTTTTTTATCATTCAAGAAGAATAATGACAAATCATTCAACTTGAATGATTTTTTTTATCGTTCAAGAAGAACAATGATGATTCATTCAACTTGAACGATTTTTTTTATCGTTCAAGAAGAATGATGATGAATCATTCAACTTGAATGATGACTCAAATCATTTGACTTGAACTATAAAAAAAATCATTTAAGAAGAACGATAACGAATCGTTCGCTCTTTCTTCCTTTTCTCCCTGATTTTTTTATTTTTTTTTATTATTTTTTTTAAAATCGAATCGAGTTAAAATTGAGTTGAGTCAAATTGAGTTGAATTTAAAATTTATATAACTTAAATCAAATCAAATTGAAAGATTTTATAAAATAAATTTAACTTGACTTGACTCAAAAAAAGAGAGTCAAATAGAATTGATCTTTAAACTTAACTCAACTCGACTTATTTAGAACTCTATACACAAATATCTAATAGCACTACTGGGCTGAAATACAGTATCTTTAAAATAAAACAAATATCTCTTTACTATAAAAAGAATTTTCAATTGATTGAAGAATATTACAAAAAAATATTATTGAAGGGGTAAAAGATAATTTTGTAAAATCATAATCACATACAACTAAAGAAGTTTCTTGAAAAACTATAGTTTTTTGTTGCATACACCAGTAGAAGTATTAATACCTTCTTCAATAGGAACTTTATGTTTATCATCAGCACAGATAAATGAAACATACTTTCTGTACAAAATTGCAAATTCTCATAAATACTGAAAAAGAGTTGTATAATAATACAATTCTGAGTGATCTATATAAAGCTGCCTTACCTGAACCATAAATTTAATATTAAAACGTCTAGTATATTATTTGATACTCTCTAATATTGAATTTGCTAATCAAAACTGTAAATGAATCCATTTTTCACTTGGAATTAAAACAGTTTCAGTTGTAAAATTTTCATTTAAGCGTTAAATAATTATATTACGCAAATTACATATTGAAATGATAAGTGACATATAAAGAATATTTCTATACTGACAATCATTCACTACTGGTAAATTCTAAAAATAAAAATCAAATAAATATATTTTTTTATTAATTAAATAATTTATATTTCATTAAAATAAACATCCATTTCCTTTTAAAAAATATCAAATTTAATCCTCTTAAATTTATTATTTTAGCATAAATTACAAATAATTAATAGATCTTTCATTGCTAACATAATACGAAGTTATTCCTCTAACTCTTTACTTATATTATTTGATATTACAGCAGTATCACCAGTTAAGTCATAGTATAAAATACGTAAAATAGCAGGTATAATAGTTTTAACTAATGAATACTGTTATAATTATATTTTAAGAATTAATATACTATTAATCTATTATCTGTTATACTATTTTAAATATAATAAATATACTGTAATATACTTATACCTTTCTTAATGCATTTTTTACATTTGTTAACTAAAATATTGTGACAATTTTTCTTGAATATTTGCTATTACATGTGCCTGTGCAGTTTCTAATTGTTTTTTAGGATTAGGTGAAACTTTTCAAATATAATTAATAATACCAAGATAGTTGCCTTGATAATACTGATATAAAGTAACAGGAAATTGTATTTGAAGATTTACAATATAATAGTACCATTTTATCGCATCTTTAGGTAAAAAATTTTTCAAATCAATTTTAGTATAATTATCTATATTGAATAGATAATCTTGAAGTTGTTTATATTGTACATTAACTTTTTAATAGGAATCAATTGTATATACTTTTAAATCATTAGCTGGATGATATGCAGGTATATTACTTAAATGTATTTATTTTATAGCTTGGTTGATTTGTGTCAAATTTTCTACATATTTTTGTATTAAAGATATTAAAATAAAAATTTCTTCAATAATATTATATCATTGTTCATTAGTTACCTATAGTTGTCCTATAGATAATTTTAATGAAAAAGTTATTTGTATAATTTTATCATAGCTAAGATTATATTTGGCATATTTTTCAGTAAAATAGAAAAAATTATAGTATTGATTTTGTTGATATTGATTTAACTCATCAAATAATTTTTCAAGTGGAAATGATTGCTCTAAATTTTATGTGATGTGAATCTATGTATCACAATGCTACAGTTAAATGTTCAACAAAACTTTTTCCAAGAATATTATATATTCCATTTTTCTATCAAACTTCTTTACTTTATAATAATCTAATAATATCATTATAAAGTAAATTTCAGCAAGTATCTTCCTTTTTTTGCTCTGAAAAACAAATAAGTTGTAAACTTTTCATTAATAAATTAAATGCATTTAGTTCAGATTTTTGAATATTAACTTCTGTTGCTTCTAAAATAAATATAATATGAGTAAATTTTAGTTCAAATAACATCGTTATATTATCTTGCAATTCTTTTTCTATATAAACCTATTTTTCTGAAAGTTTTCTTAAAAATATTTAAACATCACAACTTTCAAATTGGTTACTTATTGCTGCATTAAAAATGTTGTGAAACTACAAATTATTTGTTGATAATATCTTTACAATTTTATCTGAAATGATTGTTTAGTTTCTTTAAGTACACATATAACAAAAAAACTCATTGTGTAATAGAATTTTCAATTGTGTGATAAAAAATATTTATAAATCTGTATTATATATGGCTTATGATAATCTTATTTTAATTAGAATAAAAATTATAATAAAAAAAACTGAATAGTACAATGAAAAAATTATAATTACATAATCAATATATATGTTATTTAATTAACTTTAATTTGTCTAATAAGAGAATGAAGAGTTATGTTAAATAAAGTATTGGATTTGAGTGACCTTATCTCTAGCTAGCATATATTCAAATTTGTGTTCAAAATACTGATCATTAACTGAAGCGGTGATTACCAACTCAGAAGATTTTTGCTAAGCTATGCATAGTGCCTTGGCTAGATTATGCAACAGAAAAATAAGTAGATTATTAGTTAGATTTTGTATAACATAATTTTCGTATAGAAGCTATGAATGTTAACTAGTACTTTATTTTTTTATTAAGTATAATTGATCTATTAGCAAAATGTTAGATGATGAGACAGATGAAGGTTACAATAAATTTATCAAAGAATATAGAGAGAAGTATAAATAGAGCAATGAAGGAATTTTTGAATTTACACCAAAGTGGTAAGATTGGAAGATCTTTTTTGCGAAATCAAAATCTATTAGAAGACAAAAGTAATCAGGCATTAGAAGGAGAAAACACTTAAACAATTTGTATATAGTTTGCCTGGTAGAAGAAATTTAACATCAATACTCTAAACATTTACATAATCTAATGCTTTTTATCTTTTACAAATTTTAAGCTTAATAGAATTACCATATAGTGCTAAGGAATTTTGATAAAAATATGACTAGATGGTATTGATATAAATGAGATTAAAATAGGTAATAATATAAATGAGATAGAGATATTCTGTTATGGAATATTACGTCAAGACAAAAATTTAGTAGCAGATTATTATTTAAAAGTAAAGAGGTGTAATAATATTGCCAATTTTAGCGAAAAGCGTCTTAAAAATAAATTCATTGATAGATTAACACTTGAAAACTAATGGTATATCGCAATATTTAGATATTATCATACTTTTAATGAATTGGTAAAAGCACTTATTCAGATAAAAAAAGAAATAATACCTATTTTTATTGTATTTAGTGAATATTATAGACAAGTCAGTTTTATCAACTAGAATTTAATACAGTTAATTTGACACAGTGGTCTTCCAATCCAAAGTGATCTGAATATTGTAACTAATTTAGCTAATCTAGTAGTAATTATTAGCATTACATTGCTCAGTATATTGTATTTCACTTTTTTTTGTTTGAAGATGAAAAAATACTAGCCAATTAAACAGAATACTAGTACTCTACTGATCTAACTAGTCTGAAGCAGTGAATAGATATCTATTTTTTATATTTGTATATTATATGCCATAATAAAATAATTCTCGTAAATTGTATAATTGAAGAAAATAATCCCATCTAGGCAATTCTTGACACAAGTGCTAATATAAATTGCATTACCCAAAAATATATTAGTGAATTAAGAATTATATATCACAATAAAGCAATAGTATTATGACTCTGAATATATTCTATTTCATATTAGGAAAGGTTAATCTGTGTATTACCTTTAATAGTGGCAAAAAGCATAAAGGCATGCCTAGTAAATTCATAGTTATTAGACCAGATTGACCTGATCATTTTTCTGATTTAACTTTAGGAATGCTGTAGTTACAAGAAAATAATGCAAATTTTGATATGCATAATTTATTACTAATCATAGACATTATCTGATAGTCAAATCTGAGCTATAACTGATTTTTCCAGTCTAACCTATAGTCTAGAATGATAATCATTATTCTGAAAGATTTTTTGCAGAGTCACAGATTGTGCAATAAAAAAATAAGTGAATTATCAGTCAGATCTTGTGTAATATTAATTTTTGTATATATATTCAAAAAAGAAAAACATATTAACCTTTGTTCTTTATTTTTTTTCTGTATAAACATGAGAAAAATATGAAAGGAGATCTAGTTTTAACATAGAACCTACCATAAAAGTAAATACTGATGGTAAAACATATGTTATAAAGGGTTGAGAACTTTGAAATTTTGAGATCGCTAAGCGTAAAGCTAACTATATATCTTTTTAGTAGATTTACATGTGAAAAGGTATGAAGAATATATTTACATATGCTTTTACTTTAGCATCTTTGATAATAGAGCTCTTAGCATCAGATAACAATACTAATCACGTCTCATACCTCCTTAACTTTTTTCCAGCAATATATAAAGTATATAGAGGTATGTGAAAGTTCAGCTAACTTTCTGCAAAAATATTTTTCAAAGAAAATAACGCAAAATAAGATATATACAGTATATGTTTTTTAATATAAGTGGGCTTAGCAATTTTCTCACTATGGATTCTTGCATTTAGGAGTCAAAATAGACAATAACAACATTACTATCAATTGTCTTATCATTCTTATAGACAAACTTATGAATATTTTATGCATTAAAGTAATACAATCAATTACAATTCGCAGAGGTGATCATTATAATGATCTCAAGACTGCAATTCAAAGTAGATTAGGGTACCATTTAATAAAATTCCTCTCAAAATTTGTATAATTTGAGCTGAAAGTGTTAATAAAATGGAAATGGACATATATGAGAATTTTATCAATATTTTTACTAAGAAACCTAAAGCAGAGCATTTCCATTTCACTATTTATCCCAAATAATTTTTTGTATTATATAATTATATATTCACAATTTTTATGCAATGTAGGCTAGCTTTTGACAAGGTTTTTTTATTTTTTAAATAAAGCATATATTATGTTCTTGTCATAAATCTTAAAAAATATTACGTGTAATAATATAATATAATCATCTGACAATTCTGTACTATATCTTAATTGTACTATATATTGGAAAAATACATTATGAATTAATACAAAAAAATTTATCATTTCTTTTTGAGTGTCAGAAACCAAAAAATACTTTTATATTTATAAACTAGTTTTACCTATATCTGCTGTCAGATGCATAAATTTTTTTGCAAGCATAAACTTACATATATAAAAACTATGTTTTCACAAGCCTCTATACCTTTTTCTTCAAGCTCAATAATGGAAAAAATTTCTTCTCAAACAATATTAGACATGGTTAAGGATTTTAATACAGAAGAACTTATCGATTATTTGAAAAGGAAAGACTTAAAACTTGATAAAGATAATATTATAATTTTTCGCAAAGAGAAAGTTGCTGGTTGTGATTTTCTTAAGTTAACGGAGGAAAAGCTTAAGCATTATAAAATGAAAGAAGGACCAACAACAAGACTTGTAGACTTCATCAAAGGTTTCAGCCAAAAGCTATAAAACTATTTCTCGCTTAAAACTCTCAACAACTTAAAAAAAATGTTATATAAAAATAAGATGAATAAAGAAGATATAATAAATATCAAGCAGTTCATTCCTGATAGGTAATTAATTAATTTTTGAGATTGACTAGATAACTATATTAACTTTATTTTTCTTTGTAGTCTTTGAGAAGATTAGTAATAATAATAAAGCATTCAAATACTATATGAAAAATATTATCTTAAAACTTTCAAATGTAGAGATCATGACTGATGCTAATGAAGCAACGTATAGTGAATTTATTTTAGCTATATTATATATGTTAATTGCTATTGCCAAAAAACTCACCTCTTAAGATATATTTATAGTTTTACAGAAAGATATTTCTGGTAAAGATGCTACTGGCTGAGTAGACTATGCAATCAAAAGTTTAAAAAATCTTCTTTACATCACTAAAAAAAACTACATAATATCAAAATCAAATATGTATAAGTAGATTTACTATCTACATATTTGCTTTTTTAACATATTGGAAGTATTAATAATTGATTATTTCTTAGAATTTAACATATCTTGAAAATGCATTTCAGATAAATAAAAAGAAATAGACTGCAGATCAAGCATTTAGAAATGACTATTTCAACTATATCTATAGTATTATGATCACAGGCATAGGAGTGGTATTTTATAATATGGGAGTGTTTCTAGGAAAATCAAGTTCTAAGAAATTTTTGACTAAAATTAAGAGCTTAATACATTTTAATCTAATAAGCATCAAAAACTAAAATGCAATAAAAATCTCAATTTTGCTAAAAAATTCTAGAATCTGATTTTTCTAGCAATCAACCCATATATACTTCTGATGATATATACTTTATGAGTAAAAATGAATACCAAATTAATCTCACAAAATCTGCTATCAAAGAAAATCCTGATTTACTTTAAAATAATGTGAAAAGGGTAATTGTTATCATTGTGAAGTTGTTAAAAGATCATATTAATATAGATAGTTTTCTAGTTAACAAGAGGACTAGAATCAAAAAATTATCAAAAAATAATATATATTGCGGGTTTAGTTCAGACTTTTGTATTTATTTTTTGCATATATTAATAAAAAATTTTTTCAACAAATTTTAACTAGGCAGCTTTGTCAAATATACATATTTTTTTATTTTGAATGCTTATATACATTGTATTAGTTATATATAGATCATATCATCTAAGCTTGAATTATTGAAATAACACTGAACTTGAGACTAAGAATATAGAGCTTAGGAAGGAGAATACTAAAATTCCCTATCTTAGAAATAAACTCTTAACATTTGATGCTAAAATAGCTGAATTTAAGTGCAAGAATGCTAAAGTTTTAAGAATAACTGAGGAAGAAAGAACGAGGTGTATTGCTGAAAATGTCAAATTTAAAGCTAGAAAAGCTAAGTTTCTAAAATCTATCAAAAAATATTACACAGATTTTGAGGGTTACATAGTAAAATTAAAACATCTTAGTTCATAAGGGCGCTGACATATATTAGCTAATATTTTAGGGGGTAGGGGTAGCAAGGGATCTTAGGTTATACATAAACTTATAAATCACGTGATAAATGTAATATCTTATTTTATTAATACTATATATCGAT
>CAJVPP010003662.1:0-11087 GCA_910592005.1 Funneliformis mosseae | reverse complement strand
TTACAGGTGATCATGTATTGTGTTATATTATATTTCTGGAAAATTTAAGGGGTAGTTATATAATAATTTTGGACGATTTCAGGCGGTCAGATACTTATGACCGCTACTGTAATTCAAGTAATTCATAATTACTTAATATTTCAAAATGAGTAAATATTTAACAATCTTTTTTCAATATTACAATACTATGGAAACTATCAAAAAAACTTTAACATTTACATAAAACATTTTAACAAACTGTTTTAAAATAGTTTCCATATCTTTCATGTTTAAATTGTAAATATTTACTATAACTTAACAAAGCCAAATAGATAACATATAGAAAAGATATTTTATATTTCTTTAAAAAAGCATTTTCAAGATCAAAACTTCTATTATACCTACATTTTCCACTATGTATTACTATTTGTCTGGCATGTAAAAATAATTCTAAATGAATATTTTCTTATTTAATTTCTATTCTACTTGAAATACAATCAATTCTCTTAAGCAAACGTAAATACTTATTATCTATTTATCTTTATTCTTTAATTGGTAGAACACTAGGAATAAATTCTTTTAGTGAATATAGTAATATTATAAATCTATGAATTATTCTAAAAATATTAGATCTTTTATTTTATATTCTAGAATGTTAGGAGCATTTCTTGAATAAAATAATACTACTACTGATAAAAATTATTGTTTTATTCCACTCTTATTCAAGGATCAAATTGGTTAAAAAATAATAATCCTTATTTAAAATTATTTAAAATACATCTTGAAAAATAAAATCAAAACCCTAATATACCATTTCCAATAGCAACTCATTTATTAAAAAAAGAAAATATTTCAATAGTAAGATCAGATAAAATTATAGTATCTAATAATGATTTTGATATAGAAATATATGATGAAGATACAAATTTTAATCAGTCCATAGCAGGATTTGCTAGAACAGATAATAATTTATTACTTCCTACATTCAATGATTCTAACTTGGAAGCATTATTATTTTTTGATCTATATCCAAATATTAAAAAAACATATTAAGATTTAATAAATCAAAGTTTAGTTTTAAATATAAAGATTGAAACTTATAGAAAATATATTAAAGAATGAATTAAAAGAAAAGATTCAAGATTTAGATTATATTATATATGGCTTGTATGATTTTATTCACAATTAGAAAATATCGTAATTATCAAAATAATCAAAGAATTTTTTAACAAAATCAAGCATCTTAATTGTACAATCCTACATGTACTATTAATTTAATTCAAAAAAACCTTTATATTGACAAACTAATAATTAATGAACAAATTACTACTATATTACCAACTTTTATCAGAATAGGAGACTCATATTTTTGGGAAAAAGAATATTATATCAATGCAATAATAAATAATATTGATTTACCTCAATTATTTATAATATTAATAATGAATAAAAGCAGATAGAACATTTAAAAATATTTATCAAAAACTAATAATTATAATATATTATCAACTAATCAACCATTTCATCATATATATCATTTTATATATCACTTAAAAAATATGAAAATAATTTTTAGAAACATTCAGAATTAACAAACTGAGAAAAAATATTATATTTTTTGAACATATTGAATTTTAAAATCGTGATATAGCTAATATACATGGATGCTTATAAATAATAAAATCTATTAATGATATGATAAATGATAATATTATAAAGCAGATTTATCAGATCTAGAAACAAAATCAGAATTATATATTCTTGTAAAAACTCATTAAATTTATACATGTAATTCAAAATGTGATAGACTATTGCTTTAAGAGAAACATGCAAGAAAGATTTTTCATAATTATATTCAAAATATACATATGGAAATACAAATAATTCAAGATTTATTTATAAATGTAAAAAGAAACAATATAGATGGATTATACCATATCATATACCAATACTTTATATTTAGAATGCATATATGAATTTATAATATGTAACAACAAAAGAATTTGCAAGATATACGACTAAATATATTTTAAAAAGAGTACTTATCCATATTTTTAATATTTAAAAAGGTGATAAATATAGATAATACATTCAAGGTTATAGATTAGAAATAATAGAATTAATGTTTTTAATTTTTAGAGAAATTATTTGTAATTCTTTTATTAAAGTTCAATAGTATAAGATAAAATCAATACTTCTAATTTCATTGTTAATGAATTTAGAGAATAATTTTACTCAGATTTAATAAAAAAATATTTCAACAGAATAAAATAAGATGAATTTGAATTATTATAATATCAAAAATATTTTGAAAATTATAATATTACACTTTCAAACATAACAACTCTAAGAAGAGTATTTCAAGATGAAATTGGAAATTATATTATAAAAAGAAAAATTAAACTCATAATAAAAATAAGATATTTAAGACTAGTATCAATAATTATTATTAAGACTTATGTCTAAAAGTAAAGAAGAATTAAAAGGAAATTATACAATATATTAAGAACATTTTTTAAATAGATTTCCAAAAATATATTAAAATGAGTGTATTTTATATAAAAAAAAAATATCAAAAAGAAACTAATAATTTTAATAACCAATTTTTTGAACTCATTCATATATTCTTACAAAATCTAATGAATTTAACAAATTTAAAATTTAAAGAAATAATTTATAATCAATTAATGAAAATGAAAATGATACTACTAATAATAATATTAAATATAATATTAATACTACCAGATGATCAATATTAATGTATTAAAAGAATAATAAGAACTCAAGGTCTATTAGATGAAAAACATTATCTATACTTCTTTATAACAGGAACTGCTAGAACTGAAAAATCATATGTTACTCATTATCTATTGATTCTTATTTACTACTTATATTAATTAGTATTGCTGCACAAAATATTAGAGGTTATACAATACATTTAACCTTAAAAATTCATGTTACAGAAGGTAGTTTTCAAACATTTAGCATTTAATGATAAATCATTCAAAGAAAATCTTAAAAAGATAAAAATTCTTATAATTGATAAAATATCAATGGTTTTATCTGAATTATTTAGCTATCTTTCAAATATATTTTCTAAATTACATAATAATTTACAACCATTTGGAAGAATAAGTATTATATCCACTATTCTTAAGATAACTAAAAAGATAAGTAGATGATATTATTCACTATTAAAATATATTAGATTTGGAACATTTTAGAATCAATATGGTAATTATTAAATAAAATACCAAAAAGCTCAAATAATTCATCATTAGAAGATATATTAAATACAACCCATGTTGTAGGTTATAAGGAGTCAGCTGAACAAATTAACACTCAAATTTGTAATATTTAACCAATTGAATATGAAAAATATTTAATTTCATATTTAAAGGATATCATTAATAAAGAAGTACAAGAACATGGAAGTTCAGAATACTTAATGAAATATAAAACAAACTTACCATTTTTTATAAGATTGCAAATAGGATGTCGAGTAATTGTACTTAACAACAAATATATTAGTAAACAAATTTATAATGATACCATAGGTATTGTTACAGATATTGACAAAAATAGAGAAATAATAAGAGTAGCATTTTGTATAAACAAAGGAATTATTGATATTGAAATAGAACAAGAAACTGCACTTTTCAATATTAATGGAATACCAGCATGTAAAATTCAATTTCCATTACAAAATGCTTTTGCCTTAACAGTTCATAAAACAAGCGACATTACCATAGACTCACTTTATTTAAATAATCAAATGTTCGCGTGAGGCCAATCATATGTAGCTTTAAGCAGGTGTAAATCTTGGAATGATATAAAATTTTATCTCTTACACCTGATGCTTTTTTACATATCCAATGCAACAATACGAACATTTATGATATTAACATTTTATTGGTTTACTTCCAACTGATACATTATACTATGGAAAATGTTCACTATAATTAATTATACCTTAAAAGCCATATAAAATTTTTTTATTAATAAAGCCAGATTTCCGTGGTCAATTTTAAAATGTTAATGTTACGTGAACCGAAAATGCTAATTTACGTAGCCTAATAAAAAAAAGAAATAACAATTTCTTGACATAATATTCATCGTGAGATTATGTTACACCATAAAATTTTCTCCATTATACTAATTTTACAGTACGTCATTTCTATTTAAAATTAGAAAAAATAAACTAGATACCATCAAATAGGACGGTTCTCTGGTTCTATCTCGGTTCTTCTTCGGCTCTCCCAAAGTAAATTAAGACTAGGTGCGTCAAGTTAAATTTATACAAATGGAGCATTTTTTCTTTGAATGATTATCGTATATTTTGATGAATATTGAGCCGAGTTGAATTCTTTGAGCCATATTCCGGTTCGATTTTAAAATTGGCAAAATTGTTTGTAACTCGGGTAAATTCAGAAATGCTGAATTTTTAATCGGAAGCCGCTCTTTTTGATCCGTTTCCATTCTTACATCTTATATAGTCATTTACTTTTTACTCATTTCAAGCAGCCTTTTACATTTATTAATAATTATTGTATAGTAAAAATAAACGAATATTATGGGAACTTTTCCATTATAATCTGTAATGTGAATTTACTCGCATAGCTTCTATATCTAATCCAAATAATCGACGTCTAAATTAATATTCTAATTGAAGTTAAGTTTTATAATAAATGCATTAGCTACATACTTGTAAAAACTACTGCAGAATTTTGTAGTATAAATCAGCAATTTTTTCCAATTAATTGTAACTTTTGAACGTTAAATAAAATTTAGTTTCACATCTAGGACTTTGTTCAAAAATCTCAGTCTTAACTAAATAATTATCAGGTCTCGGATATTGAAACGCGTTATTTCAAAATACTTATTCGATATAGAAACATAAGTTTCCAAAGTGAAAAATGGTAAAATAAATAATATCAATATACTTTGAAGCTTTGGATAATAAAACACGAATAAAACACGAATTTAATAATATTTTAAAACAAATTTTTTTCGAAATAAGCAGAATCGCCAAAGTTTTTATTAGTGATATGAGCCAAATCAGCCCAGGCAAAATTAGATGTAAAAAATATTCACTACAAATCTTTTAATAAATATTTTAGAAACTTGCAATTAAAGCTCATTTCAAACTTATGACAATGTTTCCTCCTGATTTTATATTTATGAATTTACAATCCTTTATTCAATTAAGAATTGACAAAACTTTGGGTAAAATACAGTACGGATAATGTTGGAAAGATATTTAAAAAACATATAATGTTGATATTTTCACAAGTCCTGTGCATTGATATGATAAAATCTCTAATATGCCGGAAGTGTAACAACAAAATATTATATCAGTGAAAAACTATTTATAATATGAGAAACGATCCAGCATAACTTTGACTTGAAGTGTAAGTAATGTTATTTGTAAATATAATCCACCCTCATCTTTGAACGAATGCGTTCCATACTTCGACCTTGGCTTCGAGCTTTACCATTCCAGTAATTTTTAATTTGTAATTCAGTTCTTCTAAATTTCTTATCTTTTGACAATTCTTCTGTAATTTTTGCCCATTTTTTATAATAAGGTGGGTCATCTTGAAGAGAGTTAATTTTTAACTTTTCATCTTCTGTCAATGGATCCTTATCGACTAAAATGTAAAGGAGGATGTAAATTAAATTGATTTTATGCAGAAAGTAATTTGAAAACATACGAACTCGTTGGGTCCAAATGATTAACATATCTGGTAATAAGAAAAAATATGTAAAAGGGAAATCATGCATTCAATGATAAGAAATTTTGAAGAAATCTCTCACCGTTCGCGAACACTTTTATGATTTCGCTATAATTTGTCACCAAACATTCTCCATTTATTTATTTTATTTGAATATTGACTAAATAAATTTAGAAGTTGACGATCTTCCTAATAAGGATAATTTAAAGAGTTTAAAAAATTTCAATCACATTGAATGTTTATTTACATAATATACCTCTTCAGAGTATGCCCCGAGCACCTTCGCTCTTTTAATATTACGCTTTTTAAGTCTTTTTTCTACCGTTTCTTTAGTTTCATTAATTTCATTTGACATTTTGAAAAATTTTTTTTTTTTTTTTTTTAAAAAAAATTTTCTTTGACAGCTTTATATATGAATAAAATTTGGCGGTTCTATTAATGTTGGACCGCATAATTTCTATTTGATTCGTTATATAGCCGCATTAATTATCACGTCCTTCATGTATAATAATAGTAGTATATTATATGCATTGGCGTGACAACTTTTGACCAAAGTGAACGATGTTTTTTACGCCCGACCAAGCCTGCTGTTAACTGGTTAATTGTTTATAATATAAACATAAGTATGGTCGAACAATTTTATATTCATTTACTATTACCTGACAGAGAAAATACCTTCTTTTTCGAATCATTATTTCATCATTAATTGTCGGACGGCATTATTATTTGCTTTGTTTACGATTTGCCAAGATAAAAAAAAAAACTTTTTGTCAGTATTTGAATAGCAACAAGTAAACTTTCTGCGTTTACTTACCACACTTACCATATTAAGTCGTAGGACAAGGAAAGCCTTTATAGTTTATCGAGAAGGTCATGAATGAAATTCTGTACAATATTGTACGACAAAGGGCTCATTGTAATTATTCCCGTTTTCAGAAAATGAGTACAATTTAAAAATTATGATCCTCATTTTTATGAATGTAGTGATCGACCTTTTGAAATTTGAAGCAAAAACTCCGATCATGTGTGTGAAATCTCGATAATAAAATCTTTCATACTTATTAAGTGAGCATTTAAATTACTTAACACTTTAAAGTACATCGTTTTATCGTTAATGAATAGCCTCTCGAAATTAATTTAACTTCGCATAAATGATTTGATGTTCTGCGCCTTAATACAAATTTAGAAATTGGCCCTTAAATTTTGGTGATACGGCGTAAAATTTAATTATAAAAACTAGTCCACATTTTCTCTTTTTCTTGATATCGAACGAGATGATATCAATTTTATGAGTATTCGGATTTCGACGATATGGTGTAATTCAAAATATTTGAGAATGTGCAAAACTTTTTCGAAGAGGTAAATGACAAGTGATTAAAGCGATTGTTTGTATAAAAATATTTTTTTCAATGTTTAATTTACATGTCATGTGTGAGTTTAAAATTCACTGGCAAATGAATCATGAAAACATTATAGAATATTATGGAATCCCAAAGACGGAAATCGGTGAATACTTTGAAAATCAATTCTTTAAATTAAAAGATTTATTTCATTTTATTTTTTTTTTTTTCTAAAATCGTTATTTCGTTCAAATGGAACAAATACTCCTTAGTCATGGAGCTTGCTGTTTATAATTTGGGAAATTATTTAGAGCGAAAGTTTTCTGAACATTATTGGAATGACAAATATGACCTATCCTTTCAATTGGAGTGTACAGTAAAATGTTTTATATGATAAGATATTATCCCATTGTAATTTGGTATTTTTATTTTTATTTCATCTTTTATTAAATTGAAGCATGCAGGTAACGTCCTTGTACTCTTAAGGTGGCGGCTTTGGTAATAAAAAAGATTGCAGAAGTATCAAATGATCATCACAAATATTCGGTGTAATGCCTTAACCTATTGTAACCCAAATCATTTTACTGACGCAAATTATATACAAAGAAATCTGATTGTATAACATAGGAGTTTTAAATATGACGGTGTTCAAGTGGTGTTTTCAACCATTTTCGCGTGAAAATTTCGATATTGACCCTATTATAGAATAGAAATTGGATTTGGAAAGAGAGAAAATATCGTTCAAGGAACTCCTGTTGTTATAGGTAAATGATCTAAGTGATATTGGTTATTACAATTTTAAAATGACTAAAAGATTGTTTATTCAATTAGAATGTTGGAAAAGTGAACCAACGAACGACCAGATATGCGAAACGTCATTCAAATATTAAAGTAATGATGTGTCCCGAACGAAGTGATGTGGATGTCAGACTTGATTTTGATGGAAATAATACATTAATTAAAGACAATTCATTAA
This sequence comes from Funneliformis mosseae, assembly GCA_910592005.1. Lineage (NCBI taxonomy): Eukaryota > Fungi > Glomeromycota > Glomeromycetes > Glomerales > Glomeraceae > Funneliformis > Funneliformis mosseae. Next base: position 3,057 of record CAJVPP010003662.1, on the reverse strand, counting down.
GAGTAATGATTCGAATATTTGTGGTTTAGATGTATATAACGTAATGCCTCATGATGATGCTAATCTTTTCAAACCAAACGTTATCGACAATTTCATTCGCCTCAAAAATAACTGTAATTGTTGACAAATTAATCAATTAAATAAGCAAGGTATTGGTTTTGTTAAAATCAAGACTCTCTTTGAAAAAATGTATATATGATCTCTAACATTGGCTCAGGAAAACCAACTCAAAACACAATATATTTGATTCAATGGATTATTCTACTACGATAACACGGTTCATAGTACGAAATCATTTAAATTGTTTTTAGAAGCGTAGAAAAGAAATTTTCCAATAGCCAAAGTCTATCTTGCAAAATGTTATATCGATTGATATGGAATTGTTCGAAATAATGAGAAGGCATTTGATTAATAAGGAATTCGAAGAAAATGGAAGCATTAGCGGACAACTTTATTTGGGATGGCATCGGAACTGATAAGGATGTAAAGAAATCAATAGATTGGTACAAAAAGCAACAAGAATTGGAAGCACGTACAATATTTGCAGAATGCTAAAGATCATGAAAAAGAGACAAGCCACAGCATTCAATTACTAGCAAGAATTGAAATTGCTGATTCACAATTAGAACTTTGGAAATTGCAATAGATTAGATATGAAATTGGGTTAATGTTCTTATTATAATAATATTGCTCGTGTCTGTATTATTGGATTTGACGATTATTGTTTAGCAAAGGACTTTTATAACTATATCCTATAGTCTGTAACTTTATCGCATCACTTTTTATTTCAATTGTGCAATACATCGATTATTTAGATCATCAATTGTAAATTTGTGTTTGAAGTAAAATTATAACTAGCGAAACGACTTTGTCTTAACTATGTTGTGGGTGTACAATTATTTCGCAATAATTTAGATAACAAATATGAATTAAAAGGAATAAATAAAATATTTCATAGAAACTTTATTTATAAAATTACATTACAAACATTTTTAAAAATCATGGTAAACTTTATTTATTTTAATTATACTATTACAATTATACAACTCATATGACAAGACTAAAAAGATTATAAAGGTAACTTACAATATCGATCGACTATCGACTGCGTTCCAAGGAATGAGAGTATCCAATACGGCTCGGTCGATTATTAACTGCACTAAAAAGATGGGAGATATCCAACAGGGCTCGGGTTGCGTGAGCACCCACACATGAAACAGTTTTTGAATAACATAAGGGCAGGGGTATAGCAAATTTATTTTTCAGAACATCGCAGACCCTTACCTATTCACGAGCAGTTGTACCGGCCCCTTTAAATTGTAGACAATTAAAGTCGGTCCCCCCCAACTTGATATGAAATTTAAAAAAAAAAAAAAAATGGTAAAGTTACAAAATCAAATGATTGTATACTTGTATTTGCCGCTTCCGCTTCTTCATTGTTGGCTAAAAAATTAAGAATATTAATATTAATAATGTACAGCATATTTTTTATTGAAAATTTTATTCTTGTCAAAATGAGTTGTTATTTATCAGGAGAAAAAGGAAGAAGGAAGGGTTTGAATCGGACACGAAGTAAAAAAGTTCATTTTCAGGTATCTCATCGATTTAAAAAAAAAAATTCTAGAAAAAGAAGTGGAAAAGGGAATTAATTATGGAATCTAAGTAAAAATAGTCACGTAGAAGGTAATAGATGCAATAGATCGAAATAATAGTGACGTTTACGTGTAAATATCAAGAAGAAAATATTTTTTGTAATGGAGGAGGATATTCGTCCATATTTCACGAAATGACGAGAGGAATCTATTTTTGATAATGATATAATACTACATTAAAGAAAAAGAATAAAGAGCTTTACCAGCAGGTTAAGATTTGAAATTCAGATATCAGCTACGGCAAAAGTAAAGTATTTTAGAAAATAGTCTCTCGCTGAAAGAAGATAAAGGCCATGACAGTTTATTCAAGGTGAGCGCGGTTCATTATGAGAATTTTTTTTGTGAAAAGGCTATGAAAAAGAAAAGTACATTATAATTTGGTCATAATTTTGTATAAGATACTATAAGAAAGGTGTGCTCAAAAACTTGTCCGCTTCTTTGTTCTTTATAAAGGAAAAAAAGGTTGTTCGCGTGTAAAAAATAAAACAAAAAAACTTAAAAATGTTTATCGACTTATACAAAAGCATGCTTTTTTATTTCTAAATATGTTAATTGATTTCTAATTGCTTTTCGGCTAATAAATTTGCCTACCAACTTTAATGGTAATGATGTAAGCCAATATTTATATGGGAAAATATTATTCCTTTTATTTATGTTTATCGCAAGCTTGCAAGAATCATATTTATTGTTTCGATTTTCCTTACACTGTGTTGTAAATAGTCTATTTTAAAACGCCCCACTCGGATTTGGTGTGTTAAATAAATGTAAGGCGCAGCTAAAGTCGTCAACTTCCGAGATATATTTTAAACAGAGGTGGTGCTAAAAAATTAATCAATTTTAGTCTTTTTTGTTAGAAATTTTAAAGCAAATATTCAATTTAATGTGAATTACCAAAAATAAAATGTGAGACGCGAGCTGTTATTTAGACATTTTAGTAAATAATAATAAGGTATGTCCTAAAATGCAATAATCGACACAAAAATATCAATAAACTATAAATCGTACGAATATAAATTTATGCAATTAAATATAATATACCCATTTTTAATATTTGTTAATATTTGTTAAAATTATAAAGTAAGGATTTGAAATGGAGAATTGTGTATGTGAAATGATCATTCCATTGAAAAATCTTATATTTAGATATTGTACAATATTTAGAGCATTAAATTATTTTATATTTGGAAGAATGATAAAGAACCAATCCAAAAATAAATGACAAAAATAGCTGGTTAATGAAATCCTTCAAACTCGGTTCATTTTCTTGAAATATCCTTCGCATTTCGTAAATGTATTAAATAAATAAACGAAATTTGGTCAAATAAAAGTTTGGCATTCAGCTCATTGCTTTCTCCCATGATGTGAAGAAATATATTATGTAACTATTATCTTTATATTGGATGGT
>CAJVPP010003661.1:0-11088 GCA_910592005.1 Funneliformis mosseae | reverse complement strand
ATTATTATATATATTAAAATAACTGCTTTTTTCCAAAAATATCTTTAATAAGTTTCTATATTTATATCTAATAATATATTAAGATTTATAGAAAAATTTATACTTAATAAGAATCCTCTTCATATTGATACATTAGAAGTAATCATTCATATTAAAATCTTTTTATTTAAAAAAAAGAATTAATTTAATTAATAATAATCTTCTTAATATTCTAATATTTAGATAATAGTAAATGCTAGAGACTTAATTAAAAAAACCTTTTTATTAATTCTATTTCAGTATTTATAACAAGTTTTATTACAGAACTAACTCAAAATAATAATGACTTATTCAAAAGTATTAAAATTCTTTTTAACAAAAATAAAAAATACTAGTGTTTTGAAGTCATACTAGTTATTAAAAAACAAAAATTTTAAATTATTAATTAAATGAATATTACGTAAATTTTTTTTTAAAAAAAATGTTTATATTATTAATATGCAATCCTATTGAATTGTGACTGTTAGACAGGGTATTTGAGTGGTGATTCTTTTAAAGTTTATGTAGTAGATTTCTGTATAAGTTAACTTAAGCTTTATAATTTACGTAGTAGTATACTCTTAATAATACTAAGAGTAAAATAACTCAAATGATTTCAAGTTATAACAATATGTTTATTAACGATAAGAAATAAGAAATAAAGAAAAAAAATAGAAAATAAAGAAAAATCAAAGAACTAAAAGTGAGAGTTAGGCCAGGTATCTCTAAAAGTGTTATTAAGAGTATATCCAAAGGTCAAGACTAAAAGGAGACTAAAAGTGAACTAAAAGCGAACTAAAGTTTACATGATTTTATCATTCTCTATTTATATTAAATTTAATACATAAATAGATATATTAAATAAATAAAATATGTCTAATATATCAAATATATCTAATATATTCTATTTATCCAATATATCAGTTATTTCAGATTTATCAAATATACAAATATGTTTGATATGTTTAACATTTAGATTTGCAATATTCTGCACCACGTTTGTCAATTCAATCTGGTTACAATATATAATTTTTTTAGTTTTAAAACTATCTGTTCTAATCCAATTAGTTACCTTATTATAAGAGGATAGGTAAATCATTAGAGGGTCTTATATTAATAATTCAATATTATTAAATTTTATCTAGAAATCATTAACTAAAACTCTTGTAATATATCTCATTGTTCATAATTATTTTGGTTTAGAAATCTTTTATTAGAAAAAATAATACTTTTTTATTTTTATTATAGGATAATCAAAAACATAGATGCAAATAATTAGCTATTATTAAAAAATTAATAAGATTTAAATTTGAACTATTGAAACAAAATTTCGCTAGTAATTACAGGGGTTTTAGTAAAAAAATTTTTAATGAAAAAGGGCCGGCGTCAGCTAAACTAATAAAAGTTAAATCAAACCTTACATTGCACAGCCCCTACCACTTTATACTGACACGAAATTTTGTCCTCTATGTTTTACCGGAGAGATAATAAGACTCATCATTGGTGAGAATTTCCTTCGTATTATAACATCCTTCATCATATGTGTCATCATCATAATAACCCTCTTCGATTTTGAAGAATTAGACATGGTTAATGCGGCTGATATAAATTTTTAGAAAATATATTTAATAAAATTATTTTTAGACATGATTTGCAAAATATTAATCATAATATATTTGTTTGTTAAACCAATCGCCAACTATGGAAATCTTTTAAGATTGATTTGATTGTTTTATATAATTTGGACCTTGTCCAAATTTTTTTTTTTTTTTTTTTTTTTCATCGTTGGATTTTAATTCTCCGACCTTCAAAAGTTATTTCAAAAACTTTTTCAGTAATTACTGAAATACTGTGCCTTTAGTTAGTTCTATTGGTAAATATATATATTTTTAAAAGTTTTACATCGGGAAAAATTTATAGTAACTGATAATTATATTTTATTTCAAAAACAATGGTTTTAACCATTAATATTACACATTTAGAAAGTTTTAACTAGTTTTTTTTAAACAAAATAAATCATTATAATAATGTCTACCGTTGTATCAAAAAAAATTCTTGAAGTCCTTACTCTTTCTCCTGAAGAATATAGAAAGAGAAAAGTTGCTTTGATAACTGGTATTTTTTCACTTTCGGAACTTGCATGTTCTAATATCTTCTAATGGTGGCTTTTATGCTGATATCAAATGATATAACAAGTTTTATGTCTCCTTTATTCATTAAATTTGATGTGCAAATAATTTAATTTTCTTTGGAAACAAATTTATGTAATAAGGTATTACTGGTCAAGATGGTTCTTATTTAACCGAGTTCCTCTTAGAAAAGGGATATTCCGTTCATGGTATCATTCGTCGATCGTCTTCTTTCAATACAGGAAGAATCGAGCATTTATATAAAGACCGGCATGAACGTGAGTTGTATCATAAATGAATTAATTGATTCGTAATTTGCTTCGGAATTGAATTTTTGTCCTGTAAAATAATTTATTGCCGAGCTAATTGAATTACATATATATTCTAATTATAATTTTTAAATTTCTTTCGATAAAGATTCCGATATGGTTCTTCATTATGGTGACTTGACTGATTCAACTAATCTTGTCCACATTGTTTCTCAGGTACTCCCAACTGAAATTTACAATTTGGGTGCTCAATCTCATGTAAAGGTTTCATTCGATATGGCCGAATATACTGTAAGTAATTAAATAATAATACAAAAATTTTTTTTAAATTAAATTAAATTATTATATTAAATTTGTTTTTTTCTCGTTATTATTCAGGGTGATGTCGATGGGTTGGGTACTTTACGTTTGATGGATGCCATTAGAACCGTTGGTTTAACTAAACACGTTAGATTTTATCAGGTAAATAAAAATAAAAGTAAAATAAAATATTTATTTAATTAAATTAATTTTTTTTTTTTTAAAAAAAAAAAAAAATTCATTAGGCTTCCACTTCTGAACTTTACGGTAAAGTTGTGGAAACACCTCAATCAGAAACCACTCCTTTCTATCCTCGTTCACCTTATGGAGTTGCCAAATTGTACGCTTATTGGATTGTAGTTAATTATCGTGAAGCTTACAATATGTTTGCTTGTAATGGTGTTCTATTTAATCATGAATCTCCTCGTCGTGGTCGTACATTCGTAACCCGTAAGATTTCACGTGCTGTGGCTGAAATCTCTTTGGGCAAACAAGAATGTTTATGGCTTGGTAATGTTGATGCTAAACGTGATTGGGGTCACGCTAGGGATTATGTTGGTTAGTAATAAATAATTTACAAAGATAAAAATAAAAAAAATAATAATAAATCTCACTTTTCATTTTAAAATTATATTTTTAGAGGGAATGTGGTTAATGCTTCAAAAAGATACGCCTGATGATTTTGTCCTTGCAACAGGAGAAACTCATACAGTAAGAGAATATTGTGAAAAGGCATTTGCTGTAATAGGTAGAACCATTGTATGGGAAGGTGAAGGTGAAGATATTGTTGGTAAAGAAAAAGAAACTGGAACAATTAGAGTTCGTGTTGATCCAAAATATCCTAAATGTCTAAAATGCTAATTTTTATAAAATTGCAAAAATTTAAATATCCTAAATATCAGAGGTATTAATTTTTTCAAAATTAAATGTATTGTATATTTGAAATATTTATTATTATAAAATTAAATATTTTAAATGTTAAAAATACTAATTTTTGTAAAATTGCATTAAATTAAACATTCTGAATATCAGAAGCATCAATTTTTGTAAAATTGTATAAACTATATATAAAAATAATATTTTTGGCTAACTAAAAACTTAAAATAAAATTTAGTCATTTTGATTATAACTAAATAGTTAAATAGTCATAATCAAATACTGATCAAATAGTTAAAAGTTAATACTGATTTAATCATAATATTAAAACCTTTACCTAAAAGTATAATTCTATATAATACCTTAAACTTAAGTCTCAGTTACTTATTGGTAATTATAACTTATTTTATATATATCTACCTAAAGGCTGCTATCTAATATTTTAGACATTATCACTAAGATTTGATTTCTAGCTAAACTCAACTAGATTCTTGAAACCAGTGATATACAGTATATGAGACAAAGTCTATCATATAAATTTGAATATAAAATATTTTAGGATATGTCCTAATATTTGTATTTTACAATATTCTAGTTTATTGATTATCATAAAGACATGTTTACTAAAATTTTAATTTAAAAAATATTCAATTATGTCCTAACTAATCAATTCTTATATTTTTTATAAATTAAATTTTATAAAAATTTATTTCATATTTTCTTTTGATTTTTATTATTTAAAATTACAATTATTTTAAATTTTAAAATGTTTATTTTATCAATAGTTTTAGATAAATATATTATTAAATCAAAAAAAAAATTAATACAAATAATCTTAAAATTTATTACAAATATTATATTAAAATATTAGATGAAAAAGAAAAAAAAAATTTTTTTTCTAATAAAATAAATAGAATATTATTATATTTAAATAATATACAAATATTATTATGAAAATAATATCTGAAATAAAGAAATAAATTTTTTTTTATTATCAAAATACAATAATAATTTACAGCTTAAAAATAAATTATCATGTTGTTAATGTTACTCTTTCCGTCAAATAAGTTGACTATAATTTAAAGTCAAAAAGACAATAGCTATAACTTAAATCCAATCAACTTAATACATTATTTATTAAAAAGTTTATTTGGTTAATAAGAATAAAATTATAAGTTTTATATTTGCAAAATGTTAAGATTATTTATTATTGTTATTAAATGTATATTGAATACAATATTGGGGTCTTGTTGAAATCTATCCTTTTTTTAAGGTATTTTCATGCCCTTTATATAAGAAAATTACAATTAAAGAAAATCTATGATATTTATAATATTATTAACAATAATAACAGAGCTAACAGATATGCTAATTGTGTTAAATATAATATAAATAATAATAAAGATAAATATAATAAAGATATAATAAATAATAATAATAATAATAGAAATGATATAAATATAAATAAGTTCTATTTAGCAGATATGTTATATTCAGCATATATATCATATTCAATAGGTCTGTCAATTTCTGCTGGTTTCAATGTAAAAATTTTTATTAATTTATTTTTTTAATTTTTATTATATTTAATATTATTTTTTTTTATAGATTTATAATTTAATTCTTCTTACAATACTTTATTTATATCTTCAAAATCATCATTTTTTAATTTATTATATAAAATTATTACATGATCATTATCTATTATCAATTAATAATTATATTATTAGACAATTATTAAAATAAGATACATAAAAATTTAATATATTATTAATTTGGTTCACAGTTTTTATAGATAATTTTTAAATTAGATTAATAAATCTAAAGTAAAAAAACTTTTTAAGTTTCTTGATTCTTTATTCAATCTTTCTGATTATTAAGTTTTTAGTAACAAATTTTAAAAGATGACAATAAACGTTTTACCATCGAACCAGAAGAAATCAAGAGAGTCACAATTGACTATTTTTAAAACTTTGCTGTCTCCTTAACCCCTATGTACCCTATGCCTTCTAGATAGTCTAAACAATATAAACCTAAGGACTACATTAATGAGCAATACTATTCCAATCTATTTTTGAAAGTAATAAAGTAATAAAAGAAACATTTTCTGAAGATCTAGTAAGAGTAATTCTTATATTTGAAAGTTAAACTAATATAAAAAATGATAATTATTAAATATTATTATTATTACATCAGAAGGAAAAACTATATATTTAGAAAGCAATTATATTAGTTTAAAAAAAGAAATATATATTGAAGTAATTAAAAAAATAGAAACTATAATTTTGAAATTAAAAAATAAAGAAATTAATGTTTATATTATTATAATAGATAATACCAATATATATGCAGCAATCAGATATATTTTTAATTTAAATTTACAAAAATTTATAAATTTGACTTTTTATTATTTAATAAAATAAAATTTATTATTTATAAAATTTTAGATGACGATTAAGAATCTCAAATAGAGAAATTGTTTTTTTACCCTGTTTTGCACATCAACTTAATCTTTGAGTAGGTAAAATATTTAAAGAATCAACTGAATTAAAATTATCATTGGATAGTGCTATTCGATTTGTGACTTATTTTAGAAATTCAAACAATAAATTTTTTATTGCAAAGTTACATGAATTACAAAAAAATATTTATAGTGGTAAACATTATACAATAATAGCTTCAAGAAAAATCTGATAGAATAGTTATTATGAAATATGTACAAGTCTTTTAAGAATACAAAAAGCTTTACAGGTAAATTGTATAAAAAAATTAATTTTATTAATTATAAATAATTTATTTATTGATTTATTTTTATTTTAGTTACTTGCTATTACACACGAACCACCTTTTGATCAAACTTGACAATAAAAACAAGAAAATCCAACTATTACTCATAGTATTTTTGAAATTATTGATTCTAATATATTTTAGAACAATTTAAATATAATTGTAAAAATATTATATCCTTATTGTAAAATCTTAAATATTTTATAATAAGATAAAAGCCGTTTATTTCAAGTAATACATAGTCTTGTATATTTTGTTCAATTTTGGAGTAATGATACTACTACTAGTTTACAACTTTCAACAAGATTATTAATTAAATTAGAAAAAAGATAGAATGATTGGGAGCAGCCACTTCTCTTATTGTCATGTTTATTATATCCTGAATATCAAATGAAATAATTTAAAAATAGTGTAAAAATTAATTATGCTACTTTTGGAAAATGGTTAATCTATTATTATCAAGCATAGTTTAGAAAGGAACCAATCTGTATTTTATATGAATTTGATAATTTTTATTAAGAAAAATATCTATTTAATTATGATACATATAAATAATTTAATGGTGATATTTGGCGATATTAGTATTTTGCAAAGGTATCTACTAATGAATTAGCTTAGTTACCTGTAAAATATTTGAAATTTGTGTGAAAGCAGCCTCTGTTGAACGTCTTTAGAGTTGCATGAGTTTTTTGTAAACAAATCGACGAAATCGTTTAACAGTAAGTGTTTATTATTATTTTATATTAAAAATTAATAAATACTAATTTTTTTTTAGTCAGCAAAAGCACTTGAACATGAGTAAATTAAGAGTAGATATTACATAGAATAATTATTTTAAATCTGATTCTTCTCCAACTCAATTAAACATTACAATTGACACTTATAGTACTGAACATTCTGATATAAATGATAATGAAAATGGTAAAGAAACTGAAAATGTTAAAAATCTTTCTTCAAAAGAAGAATTAGAAGAGGAAGATTTATCTAATTTAAAAGAGGAATCAGATCATTTAGAAAAATTTGGCAAATATTTAGAAGGATAGGTGGAGATGTTAGAAGAAGAAATTTTTAATGATTTTGATATGCAATTTGAGAATGAAAAAGAATCTATAACTATTAATGATTTTATTCATCTTGCAATTGATCCTAACATGAAATGGAATTTAAAATCACTTTTTAAGGAATTAGAAGTTTCTTTTAAATAATATTTTAAATTTATTATTTAACGATTTTTTTTTTATAAAAATCAAAGTTTTTCATTTTAAATATCATGTTAAAATAAAAAATAAATAAAAATAAATTGATAATATAATGAATTTATCAAAATCCCTGTAACTTTAAAGAATTTAAATTAATAAATAGTTAAAATTTCAATTTATATACTTAATATAGATTAAAGATGCAGTAACATAGTGATATTAATTTTTAGCAAAATAAATATTGAATAAAGCATAAAATTCAATGTAGGTCAATACTATATATAAAAAATTGTCAATATGTATTTAAATCCCTTTTTGATTTTATTTTAAGATTAAATAAAAGTATAATCCTTAGATCATTTGTAAATCCCAGATCCTGCGATTTCAAACACCAATAAGCAAATGCAGAGGGATGCATTGGCTGACCAGCTGGGAAACATAGGTATATGTAAGGTCGTCGACAGTCACTTGTGGTCTTCAGAATATACAAATAATCTTTAAATAACACAAGTGTTTTAATTTCATAAATCAAAAAGCAAGATAACAAACATATTAAAACATACAGGCAAATCTAAAAAAAATAAGTTTATTATTAATCACTTTTCCAATAAGACAGATTTTTTTTTTTAAAAAAAAAATCCTAAAGACTTACCTCTAAAACCAAAGATTTAAAGAATCCAAAAGCTATAAGAAGGAAGTAACTGTATTTAGTATTTTTTTTTAAAAAAAAAAATAATTACTTAATAATTTTTTAGAACTTACCACCAATGATCCAAGACTAATAACTATAAAAAAGTAAGTATAGTTAGTAGTTAGATAATTTTTTTTTTTTAAAAAAAAAAAAAAAATTCTTTTATAGGACTTACCTCTGATGATCTAAGAATTAAAGAATCAAAGAATAGCTACAAGTAATTGTAATCAGTTTGAATTTTTCTTAAAAAAAAAAATTAATAAAATTTTGTTATAGGATTTACTTCCGGATGGATCTAAGGCTTGAAGAGTTACTACAATAAAGAATAGCTACAAAAAGATAAGTATAGTTTGTAATTAGATTCTTTTTTTTCTTAAAAAAAAATTTTAATAAAATTTTTTTTGTAAGACTTACCTTCGGACAGATCCAAGGCTTAAAGGATTGCTATATTAAATAGCTACAAGAAGGTAAGTATAGTTTTTAGTTGTTTGATTTTTCTTAAAAAAAATTTTAATAAAATTTTTGTTTGTAAGACTTATCTCCGGACGGATTCAAGACTTGAAAGATCGCTACATCTACAAAAAAGTAAGAATAGATGTTAGTTAGCTGTTTGATTATTTCTTAAAAAAAAAATTAATAAAATTTTTTTTATAGAATTTACCTCCGGACGGATCTAAGGCTTGAAGAATTGTTACATCTACAAGAAAATAAGCATAGTTGTTAGTTAGATGTTTGATTTTTTCTTAAAAAAAAAAAATTTAATAAAATTTTTTTTGTAGGATTTACCTCTAAACAGATCCAAGGCTTAAAGGATCACTACATCTACAAGAAGATAAGTAATTGTAGTCAGTTGTTTGATTTTTTTTAAAAAAAAAAAATTAAAAAAATTTTTTTGTAGGACTTACTTCTGGACAGATCCAAGGCTTGAAAGATCGCTACATCTACAAAAAGGTAAGCATAATTGTTAGTTATTTGATTTTTTCTAAAAAAAAAATTTTAATAAAATTTTTTTTGTAGGATTTACCTCTGAACAAATCCAAGGCTTGAAGGATCGCTACATTAAATAGCTACAAGAAGGTAAGCATAGTTGTTAGTTGTTTGATTTTTTTTTAAAAAAAAAAATTAAATTTTTTTTGTAAGACTTACCTCCAGACGGATCCAAGGCTTGAAGGATCGCTATATCTACAAGAAGATAAGTAATTGTAGTCAGTTGTTTGATTTTTCTTAAAAAAAAAAAATTAATAAAATTTTTTTGTAGGACTTACCTCTGGACGGATCCAAGGTTTGAAAGATCATTACATCTACAAAAAGGTAGCATAATTGTTAATTATTTGATTTTTTCTTATAAAAAAAAATTTTAATAAAATTTTTTTGTAGGATTTACCTTTGGACAGATCCAAGGCTTGAAGAATTGCTATATTAAATAGCTATAAGAAGGTAAATATAGTTGTTAGTTATTTGATTTTTTTTTAAAAAAAAAAAATTAATTAAATTTTTTTTATAGGACTTACCTCCATATGGATCCAAGACTTGAAGGATCGCTATACTTACAAGAAGGTAAGTAATTATAGTCAGTTGTTTGATTTTTCTTAAAAAAAAATAATAAAATTTTTTTGTAGAACTTACTTTCAGACGGATCTAAGGCTTGAAAGATCGCTACATTTACAAAAAGGTAAGCATAATTAGTTGTTTGATTTTTTCTTAAAAAAAAAAAATTAATAAATTTTTTTTGTAAGACTTACCTCCAGATGGATTCAAGGCTTAAAGGATCGCTATATCTACAAGAAGGTAAGCATAGTTGTCAATTAGATATTTGATTTTTACTTAAAAAAAAAATTTAATAAAATTTTCATTTGTAAGACTAATCTTTGGACGGATCTAAGGCTTGAAGGATCACTATATTAAATAGCTACAAGAAGGTAAGTAATTGTAGTCAGTTATTTGATTTTTTTTAAAAAAAAAAATAATAAAATTTTTTTGTAGGACTTACCTCTGGATGGATCTAAAGCTTGAAAGATCGCTATATTTACAAAAAGGTAAGCATAATTGTTAGTTATTTGATTTTTCTTAAAAAAAAAAATTTTAATAAAATTTTTTTTGTAGGATTATCCAAGGCTTAAAGGATCGCTATATTAAATAGCTACAAAAAGGTAAGCATAGTTGTTAGTTGTTTAATTTTTTCTTAAAAAAAAAATTAATAAAATTTTTTTTGTAGGACTTACCTACAGACGGATTCAAGGCTTGAAGGATTGCTATATCTACAAGAAAGTAAGCATAGTTGTTAGTTAGTTGTTTAATTTTTCTTAAAAAAAAAAAAATTTTAATAAAATTTTCATTTGTAGGACTTACCTCTAGACGGATCTAAAGCTTGAAGAATCGCTATATTAAATAGCTATAAGAAGGTAAGTATAGTTATTAATTAGTTGTTTGATTTTTTCTTAAAAAAAAAAATTAATAAATTTTTTTTTAGGACTTACTTTCAGACGGATCCAAAGTTTGAAGAATCGCTACATCTACAAGAAGGTAAACATAGTTGTTAGTTAGTTGTTTGATTTTTTCTTAAAAAAAAAAAATTTAATAAAATTTTTGTTTGTAGAACTTACTTCAAAATGATCTAAGGCTTACGAAATCCAGTTTTCTATCTATTCAAAATTTGAGAAAGCTATTTCATTATATAAATAAGGTAAGTTTTCATTCTTCATATTTATCTTAGATCAAAGTAAATTAGTATTTACAGTAGCAGTCATAAGTATCCGACCGCCTCTAACTCTGGCTACAAGTAAGTAAATTCAAAATTTTTTTTTTTATTTAAAAAATAC
>CAJVPP010003660.1:0-11093 GCA_910592005.1 Funneliformis mosseae | reverse complement strand
TTTTTTTTTAAAAAAATATCTATAAAAATTTTAGAAAAAAAATTCATCAGGGTGGTATATACAATTAAAAAGGTTAGTTTCTTTTAAAAAAAGATTAATCAGGTTGTTTTTTTAAAAAAAATTAATGGAATTTTTTAAAAAAAAAATCTATAAAAAGTTTAAAAAAATACATTCAGGGTTGTTCAAAAAAAAGGTTGTTAGGTTACCTTTTGAAAAAAAGTTAATCAGGTTGTTTTTTAAAAAAAAATCCATAGATTTTTTTTTTAAAAGTAATTAAAAATTTTTCCTGATATCCAATACGCCATCTACATTTTTCTCACTGAATATACATGCATTAAAAAAAATTAAGAGAGAAAAATATTTTACGATAATTTTTATACTAAAAAAAAATTTTTTTTTACACTGCATCATAAATCACGTGATGTTGTATATTGTTTCATATAGATTTTATATCGTTATATGTAAATATCATTATAACGTGATACTAATTTATATTAGAAGTATATGTAATATCTATCGTAAAATAAAATAAAAAGATTTATTAATTAAAATCAGTATATAAAACTAATTTAATTATAATTATTTTGGGTAAAAGGTTTTTTATTGTTATAAGACATTATCATTATATAATAGCATCATTATATCCAACCTTGATTGTAGTACTTTTAATATGGGTTGGAAGAATTGAGTATATCTTATTAGTGTATAGGTGATAATAAATTGAAAGAATAATTCTTGTGTTAGGTGATAATATAAGCAATGATTGTAATTTGAGAAACTAAGTAGAAGTCTTGGAAATTGCCAGACAAGCTGCTAAAAATTTAAGGTCAGGTAATGTGAAGAGTATTGTACTATCTGATATTGTAATCTGGTCAAGAAGCATAAGTCATTTGCTTTTTAAGATTAGAGCAAAGGTGTAATAATCTGTTTTATTGAAAATCTCACATAAGGGAAATTATTCTTCTTTTATGCAATTAGCTTCAGTATTGCTATTAAGAATGGTAATATTGAGTGATTTTAGGGTAGAGAGCAAAGCAGACCACCAGTCTTTAAATTTGAAGAAGTCATCATATGGCTAAATGCTAAAGGTGATTTAATAAGCCATTCATTGTTTTGAAGTAATCTAAAATGGATTATAGATATAGTGTCTAATAGATCTTTTTCATTGATAGATTTGATGAAGTTGAAAATTTTTACTTAAATTTGCACTAAATATAAGTGTGTAATATTATAAAATAATGATAAATGAATAATGACTGCTAGGATACTTTTAGATAAATGTAGATTTGTCCTAAAAATTTTTTGATATGACCCTATAATTTGATCACAGAATTTGTAATCAAAAAATGTTAATTGAATATGATACAGGATTCTTGGCAAGAGGACTGAGTTGAAGACTACTTTGAGTTATTTATCTGTAAGAAATTTCTTTTTGATTGTTAAAGTAGCATTATAAATTTCATTCTTTACTTATTATTTTATAAATAGGCAATTTGAAAAGAGGGAGATTCAAATACTAAGATAATGAGTAGATGATTTAAGGTCTATTAATTTAATCCATTCTTTATTGTGTGCTAGTCTAAAATATATGGATGATGCTATTAGTATTAAAGAAAGTAATACAGATTTATCCCAGTTAACTAGAATACTATTAAGTTGGTAAAAGTCATCAGCTATTATTAAGATCGATTCAAGATCATCCTTAGATTTACTGATCTAAAGGATATTATCCATATAGGCAAATGTAAAGACTTGTGTTGAAACTGTAGATGTTAAAGTATTACTGATATGTGGACGCTATTCAGCTGATAGATTATAACCAAGCTTAGTATTTTGTATGTGATATAATAAGGAATCATAATATATACATCAAAGAATTAGTGAAATAATTTCACCTTGATTAATACCTGAGATAACTGGATAATAATCTGTATTACCATAAGCTGTAAAAATTTGATTAAAGCAATTAGAGAATAAGGAAAGTACAAAATGGAGAAATGATGAAAGAAAGCATAGACAATCAAGCGCATGAGTTAACATTGCAATATTAACTCTATCATAAGCTTTTGACATGTCTTGAAACAGAATCCAAAGTTGTTTGCTCTTATGTGATAATCAATCATATTTTATGTTGTCAAGAATGTGAATTGATTTAAATGTAGAACAAAATGGTAATCTAGCGAAATTGTTTTCTTGTAAGACTGAATTTTTTGAAAGAATATTCAAAAGCTGTTTGTTGATTAATTAAAATTAATAATAATATATTTTTTAATAAAGATAAATAAAGCTTTGAATAATTCAGTTCAGTTCAGATTATTAATCTTAAAAATATTAATCTGAATCTGAACTGAATCGCAGACTGGTAAAAATCTGAGCTGAACTAAAATTTTTAAATTAATTTAAATTATGATTCAATTATATACGAATCTCAAAGAAATTTATAATTTATATGCGAAATTCTAAGAAATTGCAAAAAAATTTGATTCTTTAAAAATTTTACTAAATTTTTATAATCCTTTTAGAGTATTCGTAAATTTTACAATTCTTTAAAAATTTTACATATAATTAAACTGAATTTTCAGATTAATCTAAAATTATTAGATCAATTTTTATGCAATCTAAAATTGATCTGAACTGAACTGATCTAAAAAATCTTTAGATTAATCCAAATTATTAGAGCTTTAATAATAAATAAATAAAAATTTATAATTTATATATTATAAAGCAATTTAGTCATTTAGTCATTTACTAAAAGTTTAATCAAAGTTTAAACTTTAATTATAAGTTTAAACTTTAGTCAAGGGTTTAGTCAAAACATAAAATTTGATGAAAATTTAATTATAATAAAAATAATTTAAACAGGTATCACTAACAGAACTGTTATATGTCTAAAGTAAGCATTAAGCTATCATATTCTAATTTTTAAATTATACATTTTATTTTAGTATATAGTGTTATATTTACATTTAATTTAGTGTAATATTATCCCTTAAATTGTAGAAATTTGTAAGCAAATTTGCTTGCTTATTTATTATAAATTCCTTTCTGATTTACTTTTATGAAAATTAAAATTTTTAAAAAAAATTTTTTTAAATTAATTAATAAATATATATTATTATAGTAATTTTTATTTTTTAATTATATAATAAATAATTTAAAGTTACTTATAAGCTAAAAATTTGTAATTTTTAAAAAAATTTTATATTAAAAATTTTATTATTGACCTTTAACAATCTAATTAATATTTATTTTTAGCAATATTAATTATAATAGAATATTATAAAATTTATCATGAAGAATAATTTTTATTATACTTTATAATTTACTAAAAAATTTTATAACTTTTATTAGAATAAAGTGATTCAATTAGTTTACAAACATATAAATTTTAAAGGATTTTTTAAAAAATTATTATAATAAATTTTTTAAAATTTAAATTTAAAATTAAATTATTTAAAAAATTTCTTATAAACTTAAAATTTTTTCTAGTAAAATTAGTAAAATATATATTAAATTATATTTTTTATATAATTATTATATTATTAAAATTAAAATTTTATATTTTATTAAAAAAATAACCCATATTTTAAGTTTGCAAATAAATTTATCTACTAAATAATCTAAAAAATATTTAATAATTTTATAATAAATAATTAAAAGAAAATAGTGAGATTTTTTGATTATTATATAATAAAATTTTGTTTTAAACACAAAACTCAATAATATAATAAATTTAATTTATTTAACAATATCAAAAGTTTAATTTTTTATTTAATTATATAATTTAATAATAAAATAAATTTTTTATAATAATTGTAATTAATCCTTTATATTGAATATAATTTTACTAGTTATACTAATTATATATATAATATATATAGTAATTGAATCTTTTGCACAAAATATAAATGTCTTCTATTTGCTTTAAATAATTATTAAATAAAGTATTTTACAATATGAAATAAAAACACTTTTATTTTTTTAATATAAATGATATAAATTAATTTTATTAAATATAATTAATTATTTTATAATAAAAAAATTTTTAATATTTGAATATGAATATATACTTTATAATTTACATTTAAATACTTAATATATAAATTACTTTTTAGCAAAAACAGACCCTATTAAATTGTAATTATATTTCAAAAAGTGAAGATATTTAAATGTAAAGGTAAAAAACTAATATACTGAATTATTATAATATTTTTTATATCATTAAATAATTTTTTATTTAATATAAAAATTACGAGAATTGTTAAATATTTATATACTATTTTGATAAAATTGGAAACTGATTTTTATTCTTAAGTTACTAATTAAATAAACATTTAAAAAAGCCAATTTCTTCAATTCTTAAGAATTCTTTAACTTTATTTTTATATTTATATTTCCTATTAAATATACTTGTCAATAATAAATTTATCAGATATATTTTACAATATTCTTTTTTTTGTCTACTATACTTAGATTTTATTTTATTATAATTTGATTTCAATTTAGAATAAATACTATTATAAAGTTCTAAAGATATAAAAAATAAGAATTTATAACAAGAGTCTAGTAATATTATGATAAGTTTATAATTCTCTGAAATATTCCAATAGTAAGTAATTAATTTATATAATACATTTTTAACTTTAAAATTAAATTTTTACATCCTATAGTATATTAATTTTGATTTTACATTATATTAGTTGATTATTAAAAATTATATTATTATTTATATTATTATATCTAACATTATCAAATGTTGTATTTGATTCAATAAAGTCTACAATTTCTATTTTATTAGAATCAGTATTATCTGATTTAATACCTTTTATAATAACATTAATTGTAGGATATATAAAACTAATTATTGTATATTGACTACCATCTAATAATTTATATTAGCAAAAGGATTTAAGAATTAGGATCAGTTTACCAATTATACTCTATTCATCTTTGATAAAATTAATATTTTTAAGATATTTTCTATTTTTTTTTGCTTATCTATCTAAATTAATGTAAAGTATTATTATTATATTATTAATAAAATCTTTTAATATAATTAGATATTTTTAAGCAAGATAAGCTAATTTTTACCTAATTTTGATATCTGTAATAATTTGAAAATAGTGATCATTTTTTAATGATTTTAAATATAATATAATTATTTATATAATTAAAAATAAATTTTATTAATATTTATTATCATTAAAAATATTTATAAATTATTAAAATATTTAATAAAAAATTAAAATTTATCTTATTATTAACATTTCAATTTATATTTTTTTAAACCTTCATAAGTTTTTCCATTTATTTTAAAGATATAAAAAATAATATAAGTCTTTTAGCTCTAGTAATTAATACTTCTGCTAATAGAAGCTTTTTAATTATAAGTTAAAGAATATAGATAATATAAGATATTCTTATCAATCAAGAATTAATTGTATAGATTTTATCATGTTACTACTATTATTAATCATAATTATAAATGCTTTATCTATTAAATTCCATTTATTTAAAATATTTTAAATTTCTTCAATAATAACTTTATTGATATGAGAATATAGCATATATTTAATTATAAAAATAATTTTATTTGATTTGAATTACCTATCAATATATATATATATAATTTCTATATAATCTCTTTACTATATGTTATTTATAAATCAGTGATTAAAAAACATGAAATAATATCTGAATAAAAATTATTAATTAATATATATTTAGTATAATTATATTTATTTATAAATAATTACAAATTTTTTTTTCATTTGAAAGTTGATAAGTAGAATTAAACTTAATAAATAAATTCCAGAAATTTTTCATTATTTTGAATATTAAATGATTACTAATCTTTTATTAATATGCTAACAAATTTTAATCAAGATATATTTTTCTTTATAGATTATTTAAGATTATCTTATAAATTATAATGTCAATTTATGATTATTATGTTACTTGCTATTCTTTCATTTTTTGATTATGTATTTCTTTAATAATGTCATATGTAATATTTAAATAATTAATATAATTACTAATTAAATAATCCTTTGATTTTATTATTTTACCATATAATTGCAACCCTTTTTATTATAAACTTTAACCTGATATTTTACTATCTGTATATATTTTTGAGCTTATGTTAAGTTTTATAAAATAATTCTAAATCTAATTATATTCTTCTGAACTTTTTTAATTAACTTTTCTAAAGATACACTATTACTTTTATTTTATAGATAAATATTTATACTTATTTTCATCTATTTAAATATAGTCTATAATTTATATTAAAGAAATTTTATCATGTATAAAATACAAGAAAGTTATAAAAATAAAAAAAATATATTATTTATACTATTTTTAATTATTATTAGAATAATCAGAAAATTATTTCTTATTAAAATAATCAATAATCACTGAATATCTACAGGATATTTATTCATTTAGTAAAATTTATCTATTTAACAAATTCATAATCTAATTAAATAGATATATTCAATAGATCAATAGATTGTGATAAATGAGTTATTAATTTTCATAAGTATATTAAAAAGTCTTCTTTTATTTTTTTAAATTCATCAGAAATTTTCACATTTTTTTTTTCAAATATTACATTTTTAATATACAAATAAGCTATTACTACAATATAATTCTTTATTTTCTATAAAATATTAATTAATTTGAAAATAGGTCTAAGAATTTTATTACAATAACAATAATAAGAAATTATATTAAAAATAAATCTAGACTATTATTAGCCTTCAAAACATTTGTTTTTGATAGGATCTTTTAATTTTTTGAATAAAATTTTAAAATATAGAAGTTTTTGTATTTTTGTTTCATTACTTTAATTCTTGAAGATGTAAAAGAAATCTTTGTAATAGAACTAGTACTAATAGTAACTAATATAATAGTTAAATATTTACTATAATTTTGTATAATTTGTAATTATTTAGAAGTAATTTTATCCTATTGAGATAATATATTAAAAGAATATATATAACTAATTTACATAAAAAAACAAGTATTAAAAGTGTAAATAAGAATTACTCTTACTGCTAATAAATAAAAATTGTGATAAACTGATTTTAAAAAATTATTTGCAATAAGATAGTTTAATGCTCTAAATGGTTCAATTCAATTCAGATTATAGGCCAATCTAAAACTAAACTGAAAATTTCAGTTCAGTTCGATTCAGATTATAAATTCTAAAAATGCCAATCTGAAATTGAACTGAATTGTAAACTGGTAAAAATTTGAACTGAACTGAAAATTTCAGATTAATCCAAAATTTCAGATCATTTAGAATGATCCTTTTATTGTTCTTTTAGAATGATAATTTAATCATTCCAATCAAATAATTTTCTTATTGTTCGTTTAGAATGATAACTTCAATTATAATCAAATGAATAATTTTTTTATTGTTCGATTGGAACGATAATTTAATCATTCCAATTGAATAATTCTTTTATCATTTGTTTAGAACGATAACTTCAATCGTTCTAAATGAACAATTCTTTTATTATTCTTTTAGAATGATAATTTAATCGTTCTAATTGAACGATAATTTAATCATTCCAATTGAACAATTCTTTTATTGTTCATTTGGAATGATAATTTGATCATTCTAATCGAATAATTTTCTTATTATTCGTTTGGAATGATAACTTCAATCGTTCCAAATGAATGATTTTCTTATAGTTCATTTAGAATGATAACTTTAATCGTTCCAAATGAACGATTTTTTATTGTTCGTTTAGAACAATAATTTTATCATTCTAATCAAACAATTTTCTTATCGTTGTTTAGAATGATAACTTTAATCATTCTAAATAAACGATCAAATTATTATTTCAAACGAATGATAATTTCATCATTCTAATTGAATGATTTTTTTATTGTTCGTTTAAAATGATAATTTGATCATTCTAATTGAACGATTCTTTATCATTCGTTTGGAACGTTAATTTCATCATTCTAAATGAATGATAATTTTATTATTCTAAATAAACAATTCTTTTATTGTTCATTTAAAATGATAATTTTATTGTTCTAAATGAACGATTCTTTTATCATTTGTTTAGAACAATAATTTAATCATTTTAATCGAATGATTTTTTATCATTCATTTGGAATGATAATT
The DNA here is from genome assembly GCA_910592005.1 of Funneliformis mosseae. Taxonomy (NCBI): domain Eukaryota; kingdom Fungi; phylum Glomeromycota; class Glomeromycetes; order Glomerales; family Glomeraceae; genus Funneliformis; species Funneliformis mosseae. The sequence continues at coordinate 2,950 of CAJVPP010003660.1, read as the reverse complement.
TGATCATTCCAAATGAACAATTCTTTTATCATTCATTTAGAATGATAATTTTATCATTCCAAATGATCTGAAATTTTGGATTAATCCAAAATTTTTGGATTGAAATTTTTGCAATCTGAAACTGAACTGAAATTGATCTGAGTTAAAAATTTTCAGATTAATCCAAACCGTTCAAAGCTTTAAAATAATTAAAAGATATACAAACTGAAAAGAGAAGGAAGTCAAATTTAACAAACTTTTATTTATTTTATACTCAGAATTTGTAAACTTTTTCTTAAACTTTTTAAAAATTAATTTAATTATATTATATAAATCAATTTCTTAAATTTTTTAACAATTATTTTAATTATACAATTAACTCTTATTATAACGAATTCTATGTCTTAAACCTCAATTTTGCTATAAGACTATAGTGAAGATTTTAAGAAATTTGATTGACCAATTTGCTATAACAAGAGTATTTTTATTATATTTGTTTAAAAAATTCATTATATCAAGAGTTCACTATATCAAGAGTTAATTGTAATATATAAATAAACTTTAATCTATGCTTAAAAGATAAGTTAATTAATAAATAAATAACCTTCAATTCCTTAAACCCTTAAAAATTAATTTGATATTTGATTTAATTATATATACTCTTATTTTTAGATGATTTTTAAAAGATTAAAAATTTTTATATATTTCACTCTTCTTAAATAATTCTTTTTTTTACAATAAATGTTTTAAAAATACAATTATATAATATTTGTATTTTTTCTTAAAAAATCAAATTGACTAATTGAAAATTAAATTTATTCTATTTGTAATATAGCATCAGAATTTTATTTTTTATTAAATCAAAATAAATTTAATTTTGATAATTAGTGTTAACAATTAGATATAATTAGACAAGTATACATAGTTCAAATATTTTAAATAAATATTGAACAAATGGACTTAATTTAATTACTAACTATTTTTTTAATCAATTAGAATATATAAAATAATATATTAAAAATTTATAAAAGACCTAAATATAAATTTATTTATTAATTTTCATTAATTAGATTAATTAAATAATTAAACATAGTAAAATTCTAATAAACATTCAATTAAATTATTATTCAATTTGAAATCTTTCAATTCATTAATTGAAATGAATCCAATTATAATATTGATAATGATAAAGAATTAATTATAATTTATTTTTTTTCATAAAAGTAAAATAACCTTTAGAATACTAAAGAAGAAGAATTTGAAGAATTAACTTTAATTTACATTCACATACAGAAAATGATTTCTTATAACTATTTTAAATGTTACAGAAATTTAGTAAATATTTATACAAGAATAACTTATAAAATTAATAAAGATTCAGAAGATAATTAAAATTCATAAGTTGTTTAAGAAGATAATAAGATAATCTGATATTATTTGATGAAGATTTAGATAATGATAAAACTGTAATCTAGTGAATAGAAATAGAGAAAAATAAAAGGCAATTTATTATTTAATTTACTTTATCAATAATAATTAAAAAGATATATAAGTTAACAATCAACTATCATTGAATATAAAGTTTCACTTTAATTATTCACTAATGATAAAAAATCAAGTAAGAGCTAAATTAATTATAATGATATAATAATAATAATAATTAATATACTGAAACTTTTAAGGATTACTTTTTGCTTAAATATTAGTTATTTTAAGATCAAATCAGTCTAATATGATCATTAATTTACAATTTATATGGATTTTACTATGAATAATAAGTTTCATAAAAGATTTAATATTTTTAAAATAGCAATTAAATTGTTAATTCAATTAATAAAACTATTATTGACAGAAATTAGTAGTTCTAATTTTAAAGAATTTTCTGACTCTTTATATTGAATAAGAAATACTTTTAGATTAAAGGATCAATTCTATAACTTTATTGTATATTTAAAATATCACAAATTATATAACAAAAAAGAAATAAAAGAATTTTAAAAAAATAAAAGCCTTATAATTATAAATTATAATTATGTTGAGTTCTTTAATTTGACATTTAGGAGATTAAAATAATATCAGATATCTTTATTAGAAAAATTAACATTAAGATTGTTTGTCTAAACTTATTTTAAATTTGGCAAAACATTTAAACTATAATTTATTAAATTTTTACTAAAGTTTTGATATAGTTTCATATATTTATAAACTTTGATATAGTTTTACCTTTTTCAGTATTTCATAAATTTTTTAATAAGGTTTTAATATAATTTCGCTAATTTTTATTTTTTTCCATTTAGACAACTTGCAAATCCTTTAAGTTTCATCTAACAATCTTTTCTATCTTTAACAAATAGATAGATAAATACTAACTAATTGATAATATTGATTACAGTATTTATGATAAGTTGACTTTTTTCTTTCTATAAACAAATAGTTTAGTATTATTAATTATTTTCTAGATAAAAAGTTACTGAATCTCCAATAAAATGCTCAAAAACCTTAGTCTTTTTGCAAAAAATACTTTTAATATATTATTTGTAATTATCTTCAATTCTCATCAATACTGATATATTAAAAACATGCTGATATTTATCTTATTTCTAAACTAAACTTTAGAAATATGACCTTAATAATATAAGACCTATTGCATATCTTAAAAGATTTTTATTAAGCTTTTGAATAATAAATTAATCATAATTTTTGTCTAACATAATCTACTTAAAAGCTATAACTTTACTGATTTGTAGTATTCCGTAAAATCAAATCAGATCAGATTTTATTCAAATCTGATCTGATTTGATTTTCATTTTTCAGGATCTGAATCTGATCTAAATCTGACAGATCTGTTAAAATCCAGATCTGATCTGAATCTAATGGATCAAATCTCAAATTCAGATTTGACAGATCAGTTTAAATCCAAATCTGATCTGATCTGAATCTGAAAGTATTATTGAAAAAATGAATTTTCAGT
>CAJVPP010003659.1:0-11095 GCA_910592005.1 Funneliformis mosseae | reverse complement strand
CTATCTAAACTATCTAAATAAGGTTGATCTTTGTTAACAGTCGCAGTCTTTTCTTTGTTAGCCGCAGTCTTTTCTTTATTGACCACAGTCTTATTATTTCGTAAAGATCATTTATTGTGTAACTCACGCATTTTGTTGATCTTTTCTATACTAGCGTAAAAATCACTCCGGACTTAACAACGATTTCTGTTTCCCTAGTTAATAATATAATAGATGGTAAGTTATTTTATTAACTATTAATTTTTAATTATACTTGTTATTATAATTTAAAATCAATTAAATTTTTTATTTAAAATATCTAATAGATAGTAAATTATTTTTATTAATTAACTATATTTAATTATACTTATTACTATAATTAAAAGCTAACTAAATTTTTATTTAAAAAATAAATCTTAATAGAAAGTAAGTTATTTTTATTAATTAAATATAATTTGTTATTACAATTTAAAGTTAACTAAATTTTTAATTTAAAAAAATAAATTTTATTAGCAAGTAAGTTATTTCTATTAATTATTAGTATTTAATTATACTTATTATTATTATTTAAAATTAACTAATTTTTATTTAAAATAATAATTAATAATTAATAATTTAGATTGTAAATTATTTTTATTAATTATATTATATAATTATACCTATTACTATAATGTTAATTAAATTTGCTATTTATTTAAAAAATTAATTTATTAGGAGGTAAGTTACTTTTTATTTTTATTAATAAATATATATAATTTAAGCATAATTAAATTATTATTATATATTTAATAATCATATATTTTTAAGTAAATATTTATATTTTTATTTTTTGAAATAATAATAAAATAATAATTATAATATTAATATTATAAAATTATTATTTAGAAAAAAAGGGATTTGTTTAAATTGCAATAAAAATAATACTGAATATGAATGGTGTAAAGAATGTTATTCTAATTTATTTTAACAAAATTTTTTTAATTGGACTAGTAAAAATAAATTTATTGATAAATTTATTCAAAATATTTAAATAAATATTCAAAATAAAAGACAATTATTAGAATGGATTCCTTATGATAAATTTGAAAATATTAAGTATTTTGATAAAGAAGGATTTAGTATTATATATAAAGCAACTTGGACTGATGGATTTATTAAATCTTATACATATAAAAAGAAAAATTAGATTAGGTCTGGTAAAACTAAAATAATTCTTAAAAATTTTAATAAATAATCAAATTTAATTAAGGAATTTTTAAATAAAGTATAAATTAATCATTATATTTAATTTTAAATAATAAGTTTTTAAAATTAATCTATTTTTATTTTAGTAAAAATATCATTATAAATGTTATAGTCAATTAAAAATATATTCAAATAAAAATCTTATTCGATTATATGGATTTACTCAAGATCTAAATACTTTAAATTATATGGTAATAATGAAATATGTAATAAATAATAATTTGAGAAAAAATTTATCTAATATAGTTAAAGATAAATGGATTATTAAATTATTACAATTAAATAATATTATTAGTGGATTTGAGGAGATACATCAAAAGAATCTTATTCATTGTGATTTTCATCATAGTAATATTTTACATATTGGAAATGAGATTTTATCAATTAGTGATTTAGGATTATATAAACCTGTAGATTATTTTCAAATATATAAAATAAATAATATTTATGGTATTTTACTATTTGTAGCACCTGAAATATTAAGAGGTCAATCATATACTTTAGCTAGTGATATATATAGTTTTTCTATAATAATGTAAGAATTAATATCAGGAGTTATTCCATTTAATAATAAAGCTTATGATTTTCAACTTAGTTTAGATATTTGTAAAAGTAAATATTCTAAAATTATTGAAAATATTTCACAATGTTATATAAATTTAATGAAAAAATGTTGGTATGGATCTATTAAAAAGACCTATAGCATTAGAAATTAAAAAGATTATTAATAATTGGATTAAAAATATTACAACTAAAGATTTTGATATAGAATTAAAAGATAATATTATAGACTTTTATAAAGCAGATAAAGCATTAAAATTAAATCAAAATAATAATTTAAATGTTACTAAAGAGCATCCACAAGTTATTCATACAAATCGTTTGCTTGATTTTACTGAAAAATTAAATGAAATTTTAAATCTTGAAAATAAAAGTTTAGAAATTAGTCAAAGTATTGGTAATTATTATAATATATATATAATTTAATAATTCTTTAATTTAACATATATATTTTTAATTTAATAGAAGCTTTAAATATTATAAATGATAATAAGTAAGTAATTTTAATATAAATATTGAATATATATATTTTAAATTATTTTTATTAATTTATTTTTATAATAGATAAAAATAATAAAATCTATTTATAAATATATTATATTTTCTTTTTCTTTTATAATTATTATATTATTATAAATTTATAAAATATTTATTTAGTAATACTGTATATAAAATAAATATTATAAAAATACAGTTTATAATTACTCAAATAAAGTTTTATATATATGTTAAATTATAATTATTAAATTAATTAAAATATAAATTATTAATGCTTATTAAATTGATTTTTAAACAAATAATAATTAATATAAATAAATTAAATTAATTATAAAAAAAATTTAAAATAAAAAAATTATAATAATATTTATTTTGTTTAATTGTCTTAAGCGAAACAAAGGATTATGTATTGAGTAAATTTTGATTATATAAGCATTTCTCTATCTGCCATGTGATTTTTATCTAATAATTAGCTTAAGACTCACAATGTCTATATTTACTAATTAATAATAAATATCACTAATATTATATAAAATTTAATTTAAGTATATATTAATATTTATATTATTATATAATATAATATTTGATTGAAATTTTCTTTACATTATGATTTATAATTTTATATAATATTTATTATGTAACTATTTATTATTATAATTTTTAATTATTTTTACTTTAAATATTCAATTATTTATATATAATTATTTTTATTACTATAATTTAATTTATATTTGAAATTGTAATTACTTTTTTTATTAAATATATTAATACTTGCTTATCATTAAATTTTAAATTTATTAAATAAATACTTTTCTTATTTTTAGTATTTATAACTATAATAATTATCATTTTAAACTAATTATTAAATTTGAGTCAAAAAAATTAATTCAAATCAAGTAGAATCAAGATTTAATTTAAGTTTAATATTTAAATATTATATACAATCAGACTTGTTTATAATCACCACTTTTGGTCAACTAAAAACTGGTGATTATAGATAAGTGTGATTATAGTAAAAATCATGATTTTATAATTTCATTCAAAATTACAAAATATTTTTTTTTTGAAATTTATGATTACACAGATATCCAATTATAGTAATTTTTAAAAATAGAAAAAAATTTTTTTTGTGAAACTGGATATTATCCAAAAAGGCAATTCTGTATTACACAAACCTTTAATATAGTAATTTTTATTCTGACCAGAATTAAATTTAATTTTTAATAAACATCATGTAATATGTGATAATATACAATTAATTTTCAATAATTTAAACCTAAAAATTTTTTTAATAGTGATAGTGGTTAGTATATAATATTAATTATAAAAAGGATTTTTCAGTTTTAAATATTTGAGACTGTAAAATTAAATAAAAATAGATAGAATATAATTATATATAGGGTGATTATAGACAAGTCTGACTGTATTTGAAAGTTAACTTAAATTCAATTTTCTATAAAATAATTATTATTTAATTTAAAAATTTAGTGAAAATAAAATTTATTAGTAAAAAAAAAATAATTAATAATATTATAAAATAATAATAAATTATATTATATTTTATATTTTATAATTAATATATTATATTTCTTAAATTGTATATTTATAATTAACTTATTAAAATTAAACTTTAAATTTAAATAAAATATATTATATAATAATTTTACAGTGAATTTAATTTTAAAAAAAAATTTATATTTTTAATTTCTATGATTAATTTACATTAGCAATAAATTTATAATTTATATTTATGCAATATATAATGATTTGCAATTTTACCTAGATAATACTTTAAAATTACAATTATTATATAAATAAATGTAAATTTTTAATATATAGATACTTTGCAGTAGAAAGAAATAAAGTTAAGTAAAATAAATATGAGTTTAATTTTAATAATTATTTAAAATTTTTAAATAATTATAAAAAATTAATGAAATATTAAAAATAATTATAAAATATAATACTAATATGGGAGTATTTCTAGAAAAATCAGGTTCCGAGAAATTTTTAACTAAAATTAAGAGCTTAATACATTTTAATCTAATAACATCAAAAACTAAAATGCAATAAAAATCTCAATTTTGTTAAAAAATTCCCAGAACCTGATTTTCCTAGCAATCAACCCATATAATATTTAATAATCTAATATATAATATTTTATATAATTTATTACTAATTATTTCTAATATATTTAGAAACTATATCAAAATTTTGTTATCTAAAAAAATTATCAATATGATAAAAATTTTAAAATATATCTAAAAAAATTAAAATAAAAATTAGAATAACTTAAATTAAATCTACTATAGCTAATATAAATTAATTATTACTTTCTTAATATATAAATAAATAATAGTCAAATTTAAATAAAACTTACAAATATATAATTTTATTTATTGATTAGATAAATAGAATTATATTATTTTTAAATTATATAAAAATATATAATTCTTTACTATATTTTTAATAATTAAAATTCTTAATTTAAAATGTATTTATAGATGCCTGCCGAAACCTTCTCAAAATAATTTCGTCATACCCTTTTCTATGTTTTTAATATAGTTTCGACAGTTTCGGCTTTCGTCGTATCGAAAGGGTTTCGTCGTATCCCTTATTATGATTTTAATATAGTTTCGTCTAAGTTTCGACTGTTATTAAGGGGTTTCGTCCCTCATCATTAAATGTATTAATAAATTTAAATAATTATATAAAAAACTTAATAAACAATTAATATGATTTAAGTATTTATAGTTAAATTAAAAAAGAAATTTTGTCTTACAATTTTTAGTAAATAAAAAAAATAAAGATTTAAATCAAATAGTATATTAAATAGTTTATAGAAATATTTATTATATTATATTATTGGTAAATTAATTTATATAAAATTTATTATATTTTTTTAAGTTAAAAAGTAACTTATATATAAAATTTATTTTTAAAAATTAGAATTAATAAAGAAACTAATTAGATTTATTTACTATTACTCTTTTAATATCTTTATATAGAATTAATTGTAATTAATTAAAAGTAAATTTGATTTAACAGATTAAATTAAGATTTTAGTTATTTAAATTTAATAATAGATAGATTAATAATAATTATAATTTAAATAAATTATAGTAAAAAAATAAATGTTTATTATTTTTAAATATTTTTTAATATTAAATAATAAATTATATTTATTAGATAAATATAATTTATTTACTATTAATTAAGTTTTTTAATAAAATTAATTATTATTATTTAAATTTTTAAAAAATAATTAAAAAATATATCTATTGATAATAAATATTTATAATATTAACAAAAATATAATATGATAAAGTCTTAATAAAAGAATAATAAACACATTTTTTTAATAATATATATAACTTTAATTTTAAAATGCAAAATTTTTTATTTATTTAAAAAACTAATACTAATGCAACAATTTTTATTATTTGATTAATATTTATATGATCTTCTTATGCACCAATATATACTTTATATTGGTTGAAATCAAAAATCAGATGTATAAAAATTGGTCTAAAATCAGTTAAAAATTAGCAAATAATTAAAAATTAGCCTAACTGATTAATATATATTCAAAAAACAGTCAAAATTTAACATAGCTGATTAATATAAATTAAAAATTGGCTAAAATAAGATTTATCTTATTTATAGCTAATTTACATCTGATTTATATCCAATTGATATATACTGAAAATTGACTCAAATTTGATCTATTTTATTTATAACCAATTGATATCTAATTTATATCCAATTAACATACATCAAAAATTAACTAAAATATATTAAAATAAAATAAAATTCATTAAGAAATATAACTGATTTTTATATTTTAAATCAAAAAATTCATGCTAAATATATTATTTTTACAAATAGTATTTTCTATTAATTAGATTAATAATCAAATATTATTTATGTTTTTTTAGATTAAAATTTGATAGTTTACTGGTTTATCAACTCAAAATATGATAAACTGGTAAGAGAAGTAACACATATTATATAATTATTAAGGGGAGGGTGTGTGTTAAATGTCTCACCTTTCACGTAATTATATGATTAGCTAATCAGAATAAATAAGTAAATCTTATTGTGGCTTAGCATTTAACATTTAAATTTTATATCACTACCACTTTTATATCAAATTTTAGTTTGATTTTATTAAAATTCTGCCTAAATTTTAAAATCTGCCTATCTTTTGCATTGTTTTAAACTCTGTCTATCCTTTGCAACAATTTTTTTGTTTTCTTAATTACTTTATTCACCTTCTGAATGTACTTTTCAATCAATTAAAATTAGAACTTATTCATCTCATACAGATGCAATGAAAAAATCATCTAAAGAATTGATAAGTAGCTTTTTTTGCTTAACAGGTTATTCTCGTTTTCTCAGATATCAGCTTTTCTTATATAGGATAATAAGAGAAAGAGTTAAAAAGTATGTATTGTAGTTAGAACAACAGAGATGATTGTAAGTGCTTGAACTAATAGAAGAACAATAGGTATTATATCCAGGTATTTTGAGCTTATCATAATATTCTAGTATATGTAGCAGATTCAGAAAATGTCTATCTTTTCCTTTAGTCACAAATAGGAGAAATCCATTATTTTTTGTAAGAAGAATGGCTGCTTTTTTATAATATTTAGGCGAGCAACAAGAAGAATTTCTACATTTCTTAATATCAAGTAAGTATTGACATATTTTGGTATGACTTTCTAACCATTGCTAGGGTACTGCTAATTCACCATTATTTTCTTTTTCAGATTTGAGAAATATGATATTACCAAAAGGAGAGTCTTTTTGATTGATATATTATGCAATGACTGGTTTTCTATAGATAGGATTGTGTTCTCAAAGAGAGCATAAAGCCTTATCAGCATAATAAAAGTTTTTTATTGCAAGTTCTGAATCAACTACCTAATTTTAAAAATTGAGATAGGGGCTATATTTACTGATTAGCAACATTATTCCAGCTAGTTTTTAAGAAAGTATTATCATACTACGTTCAACAAATTATATACTGATTGATCTGATGTATATGTTCAAATAAAAAAGTAATCGAGATCGAAGACACAAAATATTTTACAATATTGAAGAATGTTTTTTATATAGTGAGGATTTATCAGGACCTCCATCAACTAAAAGAATCCAAATGGGTTGACCTGACCACTGGCTTTTAATATTCTGTCAAAATGACTGTTTCGAGTTAGTGAATTTAAGTCACTCATATGAGTAGCTAAACTTGTATTTACCTAATATTATGGGTATACAAAGATCGAAAGTTAACTATTACAGAGAGTGTTATTCATATCACCCAGATTAATAAGTAAGTAAACTGACAGAATAAGTTTTTACTATGCACTGATTGGAAAATCATAATCAGGTAAAGTAGCTGGCTCTTGGAAATTTTGTATGATTTGAAAGATTCTTCTGACTGCAGGAATACCAAGAGAAATCTTGGCTTTATTGTCTTGTGAAATGATAATAGAATGAGCTAGGAATAAAGCCGCAAATTATTTTGCTCCTTTCATGAATGCAAAACAATAATGTTTATCAATATGCTCATTTCTTTTATTTTGTAAAACAGATGCATTTGCAATAATGACTGGTGATGATGAATCTTTGCTGCTATAATATTTGATCGAGATAGTAACAAATAATTATTGAGGATGATATGAGAAAGATACTCATTATACTTTAAATTAAGTTTCTCCTGAAGATGTTGAATGGTTCTAACTTTAATGATCTCTTCTCTTTTTATCTGCAGCTCTGAATTTAATACTTTTATGTGTATACTCATATAAATTGGGATATTAAATCAAAAAAGGTAGACGACTAGATGAATCATATTTTATTACCTCCTGATGTTCTTACAGAAGTTTTGCTTTTTTTTCCTGCATTTTCGTTGATATTTCATTTGACGCTTTAATTTTTTAATTTTATTATCCTCATCATGTAAAATTTGCCTAAGAGTTATCATACACTCCATTATATTATGCTAAATTTCCAAGTCAGTAGTAGAATTATAAGTTCATTGAAGTTCAGTAAGTTTTATATTTGTTATATTGATGATTTCTGCAGTTTTTTTTATGCTGTAGCATTAAGCGGTATTACAGTTTTAGCTAAAATATTCTCATCAATTTTTCTTTGAGAGGGTTGATTAATTTAGATTTTGAGTTTTGAAATAAAATAGGTCATAACCAATTAATCTGCAAAAAACCTTGTATTAGAATTGGAGTTTCTAAATATTCTTTAATCTTACTTTCAATTTCTTTATGAGTTTTATGTCAAATTTCTTTTTATGCATTAATATATTCTATGCATAGATCAGATTTTGAATACATAAGGTTCTTTGTATTTATCATATGATAGTATCTGAAAGTATTACAGAATCTCTGATGTTGATTTATAGGGATCTTATAAATATAAAATTTATTATATTTTAGTGTAGTTAGAAAAGCCTGCATGTTAAAAAGTTTTGAATAAAGAAATTGAGATGATTAAAGACGTGATTATACAGATGTGATAGCATTTAATTTAGTGATTGACTATTATGAGTTATGTGCAAGCAATTTTAAGAGTTTTTTATTACTAACATTTACTTTTATATTAGATTTATTTAGAATTTAAATAAATGCTTTTTTTTATAATATTCAAATAGTATTTATTGATTATTGACTATTTGTATAATCACGTAAACAATAAGTCTCACAGAGGAAAGAAAGTAGGAAAATAATATATTAATATATAATGACATAATATGTGTCATTTCCCTAATATAAAATCACAACATTTTAGATAAAATTAGTATTTCATAATTGACATTAAATGTTTTTTCTTTATTAAAATATATTATATATTTAAAGAACTTATAAAATTATACTAGAAAATATATACTAGATAATGTTCAACTAATCTGAATGATAAATCAATTTTATAAGTAAAATAATATTGGACTTAATATAGGTAATAATTGATAGTACTATTATTTATAATAAATTGTATGAATTTTTTATAAGTTATAAAGATATTGAAAGATTTCAGAACTAATTTAACATCTAATAAATTGATTTATTTTGATCTAAATAGTTATACTTTCTTTTGAATACTTATGAATAGCTTTTTAATATTAAATGTAAAAGAAGTCAATTATCAAATTAAGTATTTCATTTAGAATAATTATATTATTAAATGATAGTTTAAGAAATTTAATGAAAAATTTTCATTACTAATAATTTTTGATTTTTTAATATTTTGTGAATACATCTAAAATCAGTAGAATTCATCAGAAAGAAATTTATCTGTATCTAAAAAAAACTATTAAAAGGCTGATAGTTTAGCAATTTAAGCTCTTTTATCTTAATACTATTAGAATTTGTAATACAATGTAAAACTTCTATAATAGGAACTTAAAAAAAATTAATAAAATTTAATCTACTGATTGGATTTTAATTAAGATTTTAATTTGTAAAAATGAATCAATTTATAAAAAAAAAGTTTTTTTTTCAATTTTGTAAATTATGTAAATATTATGTAATATATATATAAGCCAATTAGAAACTTAAAAATCATATAATATAATTTATTTTATTTTATTTTATTATTTTATTATAAATTGTATTAGATATATTTGATAATAAAACTTATATTTTTTAATTGCAACTCTGCTTTACCATTTTTCTAGTATTACCTTTTTATAAATATTTATAAATCACAATGATTTTTGTATATATTTTAAATTATAATTAAAGGAACTGAATCTAATGTTTTAGAAAAAAAATTATTATAATCTAACTAATCTATGTATGATTGTAATATTTTTGTTTATTTCTTTTGCTATACCCTAATACATTTATATATAATTCAATTTATAATAATATTTAAGTTAAAATATATGAATGATAAAAGAATCATTCTTATAAATTTATCATTATATATTTTTTTTCAATTTTAGTTTTTATAATTAATTTTGAATAAATTTAACTTAGTATAATTTTATAATATTGAAAATATTGAAATTCTAATCCAAGATTCTTAAAATATGAGTTATGATTATTTATTTTATAAATTAAATTTTTAATTTTATATATAATAAAATTTTTTTTTGCATTTTAAATTTTTTATTTTTACTATAGCAAAGTTTTTATTATAGAGATTCTGCATTATACTATCATTTTAAATATCAAATATAAATTGACATATTAGTTCAGGTTTAATTTTTCTATTACTATTCAGTAAGAACCTAAAAATTATTTATAAATTAGTAATTTAATTTATTCAAAAAATTCTCAAAAAAAATATAGTTATCCTACTTTATAGTTACCTTCTATATAATCATATCATATAAATTCTTATAAGCACAAATTTTTTAAAAACTGATATCTATTAATGCTATATAAAAAACTCCTTTATAATTATAATACTTTATAGTCATACCCTTTTAAAACTAATACTTAGTAATAAAGTATAAAAAACCTCCTATATAATTACTTTTTATTATAATCATACTTTTATTTTAATTTTAAGAGATGTGGCTATAAGAAAGACGATTATACTTATATTTCATTTATGCATTCAAAAGAAAAATATAAAAATAAATATAATAGATTATAATCTATTAAGCAATCATATAAATAGAGAGAAAGATAAAGATTTAGTATAATTTTATTATGTCTATAATTATTTTCAATTAACTTTATCATATCAATTAATTTTTAATATATTTTATGTTGATACCATATGAAGTCAATCCTACTGCGTCACAAAAGATTGACGAATGATCAACGTTATTAACATCGTTAAC
>CAJVPP010003658.1:0-11097 GCA_910592005.1 Funneliformis mosseae | reverse complement strand
ATTTATAAATTTAAGTAAATACAATGGACAACAATGGACACCGAAATTATATGTCCATTGCTTAATCAATGAACAATAGACAGCATTTTTTGTCTAATGTTATCCATTGTCCATTGTCCAGTCATGATAACACTGATAAAAAATACTAAGCTTTTAATTCAACCATATTTGTGATATTTAGCTAATGACTTAACATTTAGGTAAAATATATGATAAAAAACTAATATATAATAAATTTGTAAAATACAAAGTTTTTTAAATTATATAATATAAATTAAGAATTTTTTATTTACTATTAATTTAGAACTTCTACTTATAAAATAAATAATTAAATGTTTCTTATAATTAGCAAACTAGATAAAAAATTTATATATATAATAATTAAAAAGAAAATTATTTTATAATAATAAATAATAATCTGATATAAAATTTTATGATTAGTAGTATATAAAATAAGGTGAAAAAGTTTATTATAATTAAAACTTATCTTTTTTATAAATATTAATCTTAATTCTATTTAAAAATATATAATAATATTTATGTAGTTATCTAATTTTTTAATTATTTTAGAAGTAGATCTAATAGAAAAGAGTGAAAATTTTTTTTTATCTATTATTATTTATCTATTATTATTATTATTTATCATTATTATATCATTATTTATTATTATAATTATTATTATTTATTTTCTATTATTATTAATTATTAAAAATGATTTAAGAATAAATTTATTATTAATATAATAAAATTAATAATTATAATTTTTATAGTAATTAATTAATTAATTTCTTATAATTAATTAATTACTACCTGATAATTAATTTTGCTTATAATTAATTATCAACTTGTAATTAATTACATAATTAATTATATATTAATATAATTATAAAGGAATTTTGACTAGTTTATTAATAGGTAAAAAAAGATTAATAATTTAAAGCTAAAGGTTTTTGTAATTCTAGAATTAGTTATAATATTTTTCAATATTTTTCTCATTATAAAAGTTTATTATATTTTAAATTATCTTTTGAATTATTAGTTATTAAACTGTTTTTATTTTAACTTAAATAAAAAATAAAAATAAATCAGATAAAATTCAAATGTTTAGATATAAATTCAAATATACTGTTACTTCTTTTATATTAGATTCTTCTGTTATTAAATTATTATTATTTTTAGAATTTGATAATTCTAATTTAATATCAGTATAATAAACTAGTTATAATTTAAGTAATTGGTTTCTCTCAAATTTTTAAGTTTTAAATATTAAAAGAAAAATTAGTTATTGTAAATATACAAATTTTATCTTTTTTTACAAATCATTATTTTTCTTATTAAATTTTTTGTAGATAATAAGAAATCAATTTTCCTTTTTTAATCTTTTATTCTTATTCAAGAAATTAGAGATTTGTCATTCTAATTATAATCTCTTTGTAATATTTGAAAAATTTTTCCTTTAACTTTTAATTTTCTATATAAAAATATAGAAATATATTATTAATTATTATAAAATAGTAATAGAAAAAATCAAAAATAATACCTAATTTTAAATTATCAGAATTATTAAAAATTCTAACTACAGTTATATATAAAGTACTTATTATTGATTCTTATTTAAATTTTGATAAAAACTGAAATTTTTTATATTATTTTTAAATTTCATTAATATTTATTATATATTCAGTATTTTTTTAGATAATTTAGTTTAATGAATATATTTTATATCTTTTTTATTATAGAAAAATAAAAAAAAATCAATTTATTATTTAAAAATTAATTGGTTGATTAATAAATTTAACTTATATTTTAACTATTTAAAAGATTTTAATAATAGAGGTATTTTTATAATTTAATTTTATTATAAAAGTAAAATATTCATTTTTTATTAAAAAGTTAATAAATTTAATTTAGTTCTTCTTTATCAGTCAATTTTAATTTTAGAGTTAATTTTATTATAGAAAAGTAAAAAAAAATCAGTTTATTATTAAAAAGTTAATGAAAATCCAATTTATATTCTTTTTATTTATTAGCTAATTTTAATTTTAAAAGCA
This sequence comes from Funneliformis mosseae, assembly GCA_910592005.1. Classification (NCBI taxonomy): domain Eukaryota; kingdom Fungi; phylum Glomeromycota; class Glomeromycetes; order Glomerales; family Glomeraceae; genus Funneliformis; species Funneliformis mosseae. The sequence continues at coordinate 9,046 of CAJVPP010003658.1, read as the reverse complement.
TATTATTGATATTATTTTTTTAGTTTTTTTATTTTTTATTATAAAACATTTATATTTAATTTAAATTATAAAATCTAGATTTTTATAATTTATTTATTAACTAGTTTATATATTTATAATTAGATTAAAATATTAATTAGAATAAATCTAATTGTAACATCCTATTTAAAGATGGTCACCGTAATTAAAAAAAATGGTGCAATTGAGTTGCAACTTGTGGCACAATTAAATTTTCTTATGGCGCAATTAAGTTGCAACTCAATTGAAATTTGAAAATAATTATAGGGACCATTTTTAATCCTATTACATATCTTATTTATAATACTTAAAATTTTATCCAATCAAAATTTAAGATCAGGTATAATGTCAATAATTTAACAAATTAAAACAAAAAATCAGTTGTATAATAAAAATAAGAATTTTTTTAAAAAATTTCAAAAAACTGTTTGTAACTAAAATTTTGTCTATGAAACTATTTTTAATACATTAAGTAAAAGTTTTCTAAATTAAATTTTACATTTAAAATCTTATTTATAAAATCTTTGATAAAATAATTTATTATTAAAAATAATAAAAAAGGGTATTACAAATAAGATATAAACATATAACAGGATGTTACAAATACATTTTTCCTATTAATAATTTATTTTAATTATAAATAATTTATATTTAAAAATAAATGTAAATAATATGTTTATTAAATAATAATTAAAAATTATATTTATAATTATATTTCTTTGTAAGGTTAAAAACCAATAGCAAAATATTATAATATAATAAAAATAATTATGTCAGTTAATAATTATTAATAAAACATATAATTATATCAAATTACATTATTATATTATATTAGTTATAATTTAAAAATCAATTTCATGCTAAATATATATATCAAAAAAAAAATTAATATTAAGCTATTATTTATTAATTAATTGTTTATTCTTTTATTTTTTTAGTTTTATATATTTATATGTTCAAATTATAAAAAATTAAATATTATTAATAAAATAAAATTTTTATTTTAGTATTAATTAAAGAATTAATTAAAATTTCTATTATTATATTATTGAAAAAGATAAAAATAAAATATAAAATATTAAACATTTTCTTACAAGATATATTAATACCAATTGTAAGTTTAGTATGTATTGAACTATAACAAGTTTTATTGTAGATTTTAGTTAAATTAAGATTTTATATAATCTAAAGTTATTTAGCATAATAATATAACTATCATTACACATGATAATAAGTATGATTATATATATAATAAATTGTTTTCTATTATAATAAGTATAGAGAGATAAGTAAAAAGTAATACTTTATTTAGACTTTTAACATTTACAAAATAGTTATAGTTGCTTGAAATAGTAATTTAAGAATTTTAAGCTATTTGTATACATTTTTTTTTTAGCAAGTATTAATATAATTCTATATTGATAATCTATATTTGTTGGCATAATAAATAATGAGATAAGAAGTTTACAAGGAACAAGTAATTATATTTTTCACGATCTCGAATTATCTGCTAAATTTGGATGTAATTAACCTTCACGAATTAATTTCTAAAAGGATGGTATTTTTAGTTGCGTGTCCATATGATATATGTAAGATGAGCGTATTTTTTAAATAGAATTTATATTTAACAAATCCAGATAGTGATGATTAATTTATTTTGGTGATTAATATTATTTATGCAGGGAACTATGATGTTCCAAATAGGGGTATTTTTAAATCAACAATCAAGTATTTTTAAAATACAACGGAAAAATTTTAAAATACTGTTTACACAATTTAATTACTTCTGAAGTTACATATTTTTAGTTATCTATGAAATAATTTTTACATTACGTAAAAATATATAGGAGGTATATTTAAAAAACCTTTCCGCCATGTTATTAATTGAATCTCGTGTAACAATGATCTCGATGATCTACAGATTCAAAAAAGCAATAACGGTTTTCACTATTTACGACAATTGTTCTAAATATATTCTTACGTAAATTTCAACATATTTTTTAAAAAGTGGAAGTATTGATTGTATGTTGTCAAATGTCTCCTGTCTCCTGCCTAAATATTCCGTTAATCTAATCCTATTAATATTTTGGTTTTGAATCATTGAATTTCTATTTACTCTTCTCATAATTATGCAAGTCGTTCGGACAATAAAGAAAAAGGATTACCCGGATTTTAAATGAACCGATATTTTCTAAAATGATATCGGTTTTATATGGTCAATGTGCTATAATATGCGAGATATATCTTCCAAAAGTTTATTATTGATCGCAACCAATGATTATTGTTATTGTTGGATTCTGGCCAAGACCGATTTGGTTACTCTCATTGAAATTTTAAATGATCAGATCAAAATCAAAGACAAATTTGCGTGAATTATATTAGTAAAGGAAAAAAAGTAAATCCCCCTTTTTTACTGTTAAAAATAGAAACAAAAGAAATTAAGTGCGAAGAAAAAGGTATATAAACGCTTAATTTTCACCTTCAAGCTCTTCACTTCTTTCAAAGGATAAAAAAAAAAGATCATCTTGAAGAAATTATATTCCTTTTTAAAAAACATTCTTTTCATACTAGCACTTTAAACCTCTTTTTTTTTTTATTACTTTGAAGAAATCAACAAAAATGAAATTTTCAGCCACCATTCTCTTAATCGTTGCTCTTTTTGGCTTCAATCGTATTCTCTGCTCCAACCGAATACAAAAAAGGATACGAAAATGATTTTCACAAAATTTGTATAGATATTGAATTTAAGAAACCCGTCGATGGCGTCATTTATAAGATCAATAGCACTCAAGTTGCGGATGTTGTTCTCCCCAAAGAATGTATTAAAAAATTCGGTAACATTAAAAATTTTTTTTATATTTATTTTTTTCAATTTTTTTTTTTTTTATAAAAAATTTATTAAATCGCTATTCTTTTTACCGAAATATATTTTTTTAAAATATCTAGGTCGTTATTTGAAGATCACTATCGAAATTTACAGTATTGCCGCCAAAAAAGTTGTTGATACTATCGTTGAAAAGGAATACGTACGTTTTTTCGTTATTTTGAAGATATTTTTATATAAAAAAATATATTTTTTTAAAATTCTATTAATTCTATATATTGCAGATCTATAAGCGTCCTACCGTCTTTCTTTACTTGATCGATAAAGTATGGGCCAATGATCGTGCCAAATACTTTCTTATAGCCACCGTCTTTCATAAAAAAAATCACGTCCAAGGAAAATCCGGAACTTTCATCACCGTGGATGACAAGAAAAAAAAGTATTATTATTAAATTGATTAGTTAGTTGGTCGTATCCATTATAAAATAATAGATTCGTTCTTTTATCGATATTTTTTTTTTCTGTTATTTCATAATTTTTTTCATTTCAAAATTTCATTTTCTTGTTGTTCGTTTAATATCATGTTTTAGCATTTAATAAAATTACCTTTGCTTTTATAATCTAACCCGAATCTTGAAAAGTTCGCAACAATTTTTCCAATTTATTTGAAAAAAAGTATACTCATTGGATAAAGTTATAACTGTCAAAATGGGTTTAAAAAAATATCACGGGTCATAACAGATAGCAAATCATTCTGCCACTATCAAATTTTTAATTTTTTAAAACGCGTTGAAAAAATTTTTATTGACGCAATTTCCGGCAGTAAGTTTTGCCGATATCCCTAGAACGAAAGCTCGGTGATTTTGATTGGTCTTAGAAATAAGTTTAACTATAATATTGATGATAAACAATTGTATCTGCTTATTATATGAACGTACAATTTTAGATTAATGAGATTGATCCCGGGTATTTTGTTTTCTTTTTTTTTTTGTCAGATTAAACGAAATACTCCGATTTTTAAAAAAATATAAAGGAATTTTCGGCTAATTTAGCAAATTGTTCAGGTTAATTTCATTGAAAATGAATGATAATTTAAATTTTTCAACAAATAAATAAAACAATTGATTAAAAGAGAAAAATCTTTTCCATTTTAGAGTAAAACATAAAACTCCTGTCCCTTGAATTTAATTTCAAAAGTGTTGTGAGGTTAATATAAATAATCGTACCATACCAGTAATACATAATAATAACAAGGTATCGTATATAAGCCTCTTTTCCTTTTTTAGAAAGTAAATAAATGATGATCACTTCCTTGTGATAATTTATTTCGAGTATCCAAATAAAATTTTACCGATAATCAAAAAGTTATGGAATTTAACAGATGAAGTATTATGAATTCTTTTTTTAATGAATTAATATAATTCCGAAATGAAAAAAAACTTTCAATCTGTTCTTCACTTCTAATCCTTGATAAAGGATTCATCTCCGAAAAAAAAAAAATTCTTTCACATATTCCTTACCTTGATGAGCAAAATGAAATTTTCAGCCACCATTCTTTTGATAGTTGCCCTTTTGGCTTCAATTGCTTTCTCCGCTCCGTCCGAATACAAAGAAGATGAATTTACAGGTATTTGTCAAAAATATTGAATTTAAGAAACCTGTTGGTATCATGTATATGATTAATAGCACTAAAAGTTGCGGATTTTGTCGATCCCAAGGATCTTATGAAAAAATTTTGTAATGTTAAAATGCTAAGTCTCTTTATTTTTATTTTAAACTTGTTTTTTTTTTTAAAAAAAAAAACAAAAAAATGGTCTTTTATTTCTTTTTATCGAAAATCAATTTTTAGGTTATAATTTGATGACCACTGTCGAAATTTCCAGTATCGGCGCCAACATAAGTAATTGGTTATTGTTACTATTACTTTATAATTTCGATAAAATCATTATCTTTAATTTATAAATTATCAAATTTTATCCTAGATATACAATCATCCGACTGTCTTTCTTTACTTGATTGATAAAGTGTGAGCCAATAATGACGCCAAATATTATCTTATCGCCTCTCTTCATTATAAGTATTATCATGTCCAAAGTGAATCTGGAATTTTCATCGTCAAAGATAAAAAGAATTAGTATTAGTCGTACTTATTTATAGAATAGCTTTTAATATTAGCTTAACTTCATTAATATATTATTATCAATTTACATGATTTTATCTTTATTTATAATTAGAGTTATTTTATTTTTATCACGTTGACCTTGATAAAATCTTATTTAGATCAAATAAAACTATAAATTATTACAATACTGAAATATAAAATTGGATTACGTATGTGATATGACCAATCAAACTTTGTACTATCTTTTTTTTTGGAATTTTCGTTTATTTCTTGAATTATCATTTATCATTTAAATAAACATCAATTTACATTCTATATTACCTTTTAATCTTGATTATAAATTTCTTGAATGCCAAATGTTACACAAAGGTGTACATTACTCTGAGTCGCGAAGTCCAATAAGTTGTTCTAATTGTTTGCTAAAGATTTGGAGACTTTCTCGAGTTAAAAATCTTTCTACTAATCTTTTTGTATTAAATGGCTTTTAGTGATGTTAGTGTGACTAAAAAATAAGCATTGTTACAGTTGTAATTTACTTAGCGTTAATCTTATTTTATATCCGTTTAACTTTCAAAATTCTTGATATTCAGTGATAGACATTCTTAAATATTGTCTTAATGCACCCTTGCCGGCTAATGATTATTCTTTTTTTTTTTTTTTTAATAATAATCCCATCGTTTGTCTTTACTGGACGGTGAATTGTGAACCTCTATCCAATAATCTAGCATGCTCGTGTCACACTGGGGGTGTGTTGTCAGTATAGTTTAACAAAACTATATCAAGTCCTATAGTAATTTTTACTATTGAATTTTTTTTTCGTATTAAACTACTAATATAGTAACACGGAATATCTGTACCTGTAAACCGGAATTATTTTTCCGAAAACTGTTATTAATATTGTATATCATCAATTATTTAATTAAATATAATACTGATAAGAATTCTAACGAATAAGCATTAATTTAATATAAATTACAGTTTTAATTATTAGCAAATTATTTGTTTAAAAAGTTTTGATGCTATATCAGGTCCAGATTGCTGGAGTTGTACTTCCTGAAGTGGAGTTTTTCTTGTTTCAACTCTTTATTTCCGCACTTTTTTTAATCCGCTAGCAAAGTCCTCTTTTGAAATCTTACTTAATGATAAACGAAGCTTAGACTGTTTCATTAATGATGACATATTTGCATGCATTTTCAGATCTAGTTTTTTGAAAAGACCTTCAACTTGTTGTTGATATATAACAATATAATAAATATGACTTTTAACGAAATTATAAATATTGGGAAAATGATACAACAATGGACTATCACAAATTCAAAATTGAGTAAATTCTTCAAGAAAATTGTTATTTTGATATAGCAATTCACTTAAACCAAAGTCATTTGTAATTCTATTATTTCTATCATCTTCCAAATTCTGAGCAAATCGCAATTCTAAATCAGAAGGTGGAGAGATCCAAGGTTTTTGGAAAATAACATGATAAAAGCTAGATGCAAATGATTGTGCATTATCTCCTCCAAGCCGACAAACTACTAATGGTAAATGAAGCCATGGTGAAAACAATTTATGAAAAGATTCTAAGGCTTTTGCAATTCCATGCTCTAAACCATCAAAGGAATCTCAAAAACTTTATTAGATAACAAATCCACAGACTCCATAAGCTGATCTAAAAAAAAAACATGTCAAAGTTGCTAGTAAGGTTTCGAATAAATCCATGCCATTCAAAAACTTTGTTAGGCATTTTATGAGCACATCACCCTGGAGGCATTAATTGTCCATCTTCATATAATCGTGGAATATTATCTTGTCCTACTATAAATTGCATTAGAGGTTCATAAAAATGCTCAGCAAAGTTAACTAAACATTTAACTTGAATATTAAGTTTTGGATCAGCAGGCCAAGATTTGAAAATATGCCAATCACTGAGGTAAGATTTAGGTGTTTTTTTATAGTTTTCCAATTCATTAATAAACCAATCTGTAAATTCAATATGAGCTGAATGACTATCAAGATACTGCTTAGCTATTCGCAATTCATAACCCCAATGAGATTGAAGAGGTAACCGATATTGATTATAATGAAATCCCAGTAGTCCATCATATAATTCTTGAATGATATGAGCATTTATGTTAAGTGGCTTACCTTTGTCACTTGAATTATAACCATTATGAAGCTTTCATGCTAAATAAAGTAAATTGTATAAATGAGGTTTTCTTGAGAAATCAGTACTATTTAAAATTGTTTCAAATGCTGCTTGTTCAAAATTACCAATTCGAATTGAATTTGTGCTACTTTTTTTTATTAAAAAGAACAATAGCCCCTTTTTTCACCAGACATATAGGCTGTATTATCCGTCACCCATAATGCACATTTAGCAAAATCTAAACCATTTTGTTATATATACTTTATAACAGTATCAGATACAATATTTGCATTACAATTAGGAATATCTTCAAGATGAGCTACAGTTACAACTGGTATTTGATCCTTTTGATTCCAAAATTGATAGCATAAAAAAAAGTTTTTTGCTTCATCTCGTGTTGATTCATCAACTAAGATTCCAAATGATGGAGTATTAATTGCCTGATGGATTTGAGTATCAATATGTAATTTTGAAATGTCTTGATGCTAAGTACACAATGTTGATACTATTAACCAATTTTGTGATAGCTCTCTAACTAGAAATTCTTAGATTAACTGCATACATTTTACAATAGAACGTAATGATACTTGACCAACTTGCAAGATACTAGTTGCAAGCCAAACAGCATTGGTTGTGTATTCTCGTTTATTTATTTGAAAAATAGATTTTAATTGCTTTTGAAAAGTTGTATTTGTGTGATAAACTAATGATTGAATTTTAGATATACGATTTGCATTTTGGTTGCAAAAATGCATATTTTGTATCCCAAGAGATTGTGTTTTCTAATTAAAATTTGATTTTGCCGATGAAGTTTTCTGCAATCAATCTTTAGATTTGTATTGGATATTTGTAATTCTTGATATGTAGATTTATTCTTATAAAAAGTTTGAGTAATATTCTCTTATGCTTTGTTTTAAAGATAGGGAGAGATAATTTTGCCTTCGTTTAGATCTTTAGGTATCGCATAGTTTTAATAAGATGATTTGTGATAAGGACTTCTTTCTCAGATAATTGTTGAACTGAAGAAATTAAATTAATTTATTCTTTGCTTGATTCTGGCAGCTTTGTTATAAGATTCAAAGTATTGTCAAGTTTTTGTTTATTCATCTCATTTATAATATCATTAATTTTTCTTTACTTATCATTTTTCTTCACCTCTAACTTTTTAGCTTGCATTTTACAATCTTTTTTAATTGAAGAGCACAGCTTGAAATTGGAAGCATTTTCCTGATAAAAAATCCTAAATTTTTAATATTCGATAACTTTGGTTTTAAATTAGTATTCAAACAAATTAAACTGCAAATAAGTATAATATTACTTGAAAAATAATGTGACATCTTTCTTAAAAAAAACAAAGAAAAAATTTTTTATTGATAATGTTTATAAAAAATGTATACAAAGGCTTATTTCGCAATGAATTTTATTTTAAAAAAGGAAACATGTCATTTGAAAGTGATAGTTATTCAGAATATCTTTGCTAAATTTTAAGTGAAAATTACGAGAAGAATTCAAAGTTATAGAACAAAAGAAATTTAACGAATTAAATAAGAAAATTGTTATAAAATAGTTTAATGTAATTTAATACGAAAAAAATTCAATAATAAAAATTACTATAGGACTTGATATATTTATTAAATTATACTGACAACTAGTGCTCCGAGCCAGTCGAGTCGACCTGGGTTGATCGACCTGACTCAAATTTTTTCTCGAGTCAGATTTATCATTTTTATGACACGAGTCCTAATTCGATAAAACCCGTCGGGTCAGGGTCATATTTTTCCTTGACTCGGGTGACCCAGGTGACCCGGATGATCAGTGATCTAAATTTTCATAATATAAATTACACGCTAAACTAATTTACATTACGCGACTTGAATTTGTAAACAAATAATATATAATGAGTGAAACTATAGACATTACCAATATAGACGTTACCGAA
>CAJVPP010003657.1:0-11107 GCA_910592005.1 Funneliformis mosseae | reverse complement strand
CCTATAATTATCACCATCATCAATTAAAATAAATTCCTTAGCACTCATTAATTCACCAGAAATAAAATTACTATATTGATCCAATAATTTTTGGATCTCTTTTATTTCATTTAGGTCATCATTATTTTGTTCTTCATCAGAATATGAAGGTGAGGGTGAAGGTAAAGGTAAAGGTGAAGGTGAAGTTGACAAAATTCCAGTTTTTGACTAACAATTACAAATAGTTTTATTTGTTACAGCTTTCTAAGCTTCAGCACAAAGTGAAATAGAGTCACTTATCTTCAATTTAGGAACTGGTATATTTAACTCCATTTTATTATCATAAGCTTCAATTCTATTTTTTATAAGTCTTTTGCGATATTGTGCCTAAGATTAATAAATTATTAGAATATGTACTATTAATTTATAATCTAATTTATAATAAATAATATACAAACTTTAAATGAATTAATAATGCCGGCATCAGCAGGTTGCAGATGTGCTGTAGTATTGGAAGGCAAATAATAGATTGTAATATTCGTCAATAGCTCTAGATTACTAACAGAATGAACTGGTATATTGTTTACCAAGAGAAGGATCTTTCTATTTCGCCTTTTTATTCTTTGATTTAAAAGTTCTAAATACTTATTCCAAATAGATGTTTGCATCCAGGCACTTTTATTCCAAAAATAATCCACAGGAAGTTCTGATTTATCAATTCCTTTTAAATCTCTTGGCGTTTGATATTTATGAATAAAAAGTGCTAAAAGTTTAATTGAACCAGTTGCATTAAATATTAATAAAATTGTAACTCTGTTTTTCAATTTTTTTGTTTCAGAAAGAGGACCGATAGACAATATTTTAGAAGGCTCTAACTCCCAATACAATCCTAAATAAATAATTAATTAAAATTAGATTTTTATGACTTTAAAAAGTAATTATGATAAATATAAGTTACATAAAAATTTTACCAGTTTCATCACAGTTAAATACATCTTCAAGATCAAAATTACTAATTAATTCCTGCAATTTTTCTCTTTTTTTGGCTAATTCTTCTTCACTTAGTTCACTTTAAGCCTCACCATATTTATTATATTGCTTAATATTGTGTCTTTTTTTAAAATTATTTAGCCATCCTGCTGATCTGATAAAACCTTCAATATTCATTAATTTCACAAAATCAGCAGCTTTGGCTATAATGATTTCTTCTATTATAGTTTTATTAGCTGATAAAGTATTTGTGATCCAAATTGCCAAAGTTTCTTCTAATTCAGGAAATTTTGGTGATTTTTCTTTTTGTTTAGCTTTGTTAAAACTATTAAGTTCTATATTTAACCATTTATCTTTATTTTTTAAAATGTCACAAATGGTATTTTTTTTTACACCAAATTTTTTTCCTATTTCTTCCTGTAATAATGATGGATTTTCTTGATAAAGCAAACATAATTCTTTCTTTTCTCCAAAGGTTAGAACTTTTCTTTTCTTTGATGTTACTTCATTATTTACATTTTTTCTTTTTTGGTTTATAACGCAATAAAAATCTGAACAATTGATCAATTGATCAAATTGTTTAATTATAATCCACTAAAATGCCAATTTTACCAATTATGTATTGCTGATCATGTGATCATGTGATCAGTTCAGTATATGAAAATTTTTTTATTATTTTATTATAAACGGTTACTCAATAAAAGTTCAGTATACATTATATAAAGTTTATATGATATTTGGTATATCGAAATTTTTTTAAATATTATGGACCTGGTTCTTGAAAAAATATTCAGTAAGTCAAGAGTTCATTATATCGTGGATTCATTATATCAAGGTCAGACTGTAAATTATTTATATTGTATTCCTTTGAAAATAAGTAATCCTAAAAATAGTATTATATCTAAAATAAGCAATATAATGCTTTAAATTAATATAACTTTATAATTGTTATTTAAAAATAATTGAAAATATATTTATAATAGATTCTTAAATTTTATTTTATCATATTAAATACAATCGCTAGCACTATTATTGTCATTATTAATATCATTTGCATCATTATAATCACAATCACTATCATTATCACTATTATTATTATTGTTATTAGTATTAATGTCGTCTTTATCAATAATCTTTAAATCAGAATCTGATTCATTTAAGTTAATCGATAGTTCACATGTTTTAAAGGATTCTATAATGATTTTGTCAGAAATTCTTTTCTAAAAATTTTTAACCATAAATACATATTATTAAACTTAGCATAATAAAGGTTTCTCACAGCTATTTCTCCTGCACTGCTATAAGCTACCCAAGCATACCATTCTATATGGAGATGATTTTTAAATGATTTGTTTATCATAATGTTAAGTGATTAGCAAATATTACTGCAAAATCAAAGCCATACTTATAAAATTTTTTTTTAACTGATTCTTCTAAATGATTTCTAAAAGAATTATATATAAGCATTAAGTATTCTGCAGCTTTAATTTGTCTGTATTCTTTTGCGTTGATAACTACCTATATTTTTTGTTCAATAGAATATGAAGTGTGCTTAACAATCCTTTTTCTTATAAGTTGTAGCATTTTTTTATAAGCATATAAATGAATTAAAATAGAATATTTAATGCAGTTCTGTTTGCATTTTTACATGACAATAGCTGATCAAACGTAAAAATGTTAATCAAACATGATAAATAGGTGATCAATAGTCATGAGATTAAATTTGAAATTTTTCAAAAATAAATTTTATAAGTAATATATATTAAATATTATAAAATTCTAAAAATATCTGAAAATAAGCAATCTTATAATAAAAAAAGGTTGCTTATTTTCAGAGGAATATGGTATTACTAGATCTTAAATCTTTTCTATCTATAGATTAGAGAATTTTTTTTCTTCGTAACATATTTTTTTAAAATAATATCTTTATTAATATAACTCTTAAAGTAGTTATCTTAATAAGGATTAGCTCTATAACCATTTTTAGGTAAGAAAACTAAGAAATTGTATATACTAAAAAATATATAATTTGTTAAAAATTTGTAATACCTATTACTATCATATAACTTTTCATACAATGTAATATATCTATTCTTAGAAAAGATTCTTAGATTCTCTTTTAGTATTTTCTAAATAAATCATGAATATAAGAGCATCATATTTCCAGTATTATGTGATTACATCTTCTTATTAAAAGGCCTAATACAAATTTCAAACTAGCAACTAATTTCATTATTAATTTCTTTACTTTAAGAAAAAACATTATTTTTACAATATATAGAACCTTAGACTTATACAATGTCAAGATTAGATTTAACCAAGGTGAAGTTATATCTTCCCTGATATAATATATTTATTTAGACCTGTTACTCTGTAAAGTGGCAAATTTACATAAAGGATACACAATTAAGCATACTTGGATTTCTGATATCACTATTATGAATACCAAATCAATGACAGCTTCAGTCTCTTTACTAGCTTAAATGGATGATACAAATTGGATCACTAGTTCTAAATAAGACTTTAAAGATATTTGTAAGTTGCAAATAAATTTTATAACTTCACAAGATTCGCACTAAATAAAGATAAATCTAACTGCTGACAAATTTTGTACTGATACACTATCTATTCCTGTCAAATTTGATTTAATCACTGTCAATATTATACTTGAATATAGGTCAGTTCATTTTTTAGAAGTATATATAGAGGGTGAACAAAAGTTTCTGAACACTTTTTCACCAGATAAAAAACTTATAATTCTTTAGCATTAATAGTAAAAATTCTAATATTATTTTATTAGAGCTGATTAAGGCATACATTTCATATTAAACTTTAGTACTTGGTTGGGCCTTCCTTTGCCGCAATCACAGCCTAAATTCACTGTGGCATGCTATCGACTAAATTTTCAATAGTATGCATTAGAATTTCTCGCCAAGCCTTTTTAACATAACAGTTGAGGTCAGCAAGATTCAATGGTGATTTTTTATATGCACGAATGATCTTTTTAATATCAGCCCATAAATTTTCAATTGGGTTAAGATCAGAATATTAGGCTGTCAAGTAAATATGACTCCGTATTATATTTTAGTTAATTCTTTATTTTGTCCCATTATTTTTCGATTTGGTAGAGATTAAGTGAATTAAGTCAAAACAATAAAAACAACACAAATTTTTTTATTTGATTATGTAAAGAAACAATAGATAGTTATATAACTGCAATATATAGTATTACAATTATATGATGAAAATTTATTAAATTGCATTTATAAAGGTGTTCAGAAACTTTTATCTACCCTCTGTATTAATAATCACCAATCACAAACTTTCGTCAAAAAATAACTCATCTTTGATGTGAACTATTTTATCACTTTCATAAAGTACAAACTATTAATAGATAAGCAACTCTTGTATATTATTAATATAGTCTTATGTCCTTTATGAATATCGTATGCAGTTTATATCCCTATCAAAAAATGAATGTCTCAAGATTTTCACATCTGTCTATACACTTTTTAAATATAAAAATAAATACACTTCTATCTTTTCCAATATCTTATTAAATTTTAAACAATTTTATAATTTAAATGACCTTTAATCACTTTAAATTAAATCACTTTTAACTGCTCTCATTTTTCAATTCAATAATTTCTCCCTTTATAAATATATCTCTTTAATTTAACTTTTCAATTACAATTACGCAATATTTTTCTACATCTTTCTTAAATTATTAATCATATTCTTTTAATAAAATTTTCTACAAAAATTTAATTAGTGCTTCTCTTTCACTTATCAATTCTATATCCTCAAAACTCTTCTCAACAACTCCTTTCTTCTTATGAATAGAATAGTAGGAAGCACTTAATCCATTTTCAAAATCCTTTCTAATAACCTCCTAACCAAATATAATAAAATCTTTGCTAACCATAATTTATATTATTTAAATTAGCTAATTTCTTTTTCAGATTATTAACCAATTACTGCATTTGTTTTTCTGCTCAGAAACTTCAATCACAATTCAAAAAGATTTGGTTTATCTGATTTCTTTTATAAATTAAAAACCTTATATTAGATAGTTATATATATAGAACGCTCAAACCTGAATATAAACTAGCTTCTTTCTTATTGTGTTATAAATATATTTTTCAAATGTCTGTCTTAAGTAGTCAAAAGAAAGAAGTTGTATTCTCATGAAACTTAGCAATCAACAGACCTTCCTTTATTCAGATTATAGCTAATGTTTTAACCAACAATTATTTTATCTGCCAACATTTTACTTCTTTTAATAATTATAACAATGTTTGTTTACTTTTAAAATGCCCTGGATGTCTACTTAGTATGCAGCCTGTTAGATCTAGACATTGCATAATTAACATCTTCAAAAATAGTGCTTTCAAAGTTCAAATAGTATTCAAATAATCACACACGCTTAAATATTAACTCAGACATTCACTTATAGAGATTACTCATATCACTTATATAAACTGTTATGATACACAAAGTGTTTATACTTCATCTGATCCACTTTTGAATAATATTGTTGACCTTCTTATTAGATCCTCAGCATATACTTCAATGCTTAAACATATTCAATCTACCCTTAACAATGTCTCTTCAGTTAAATTTTACATAGATAGTTCTTTAATAGAATCTCAAATAGATAACTGTAAGATGAGATTAGGTTAAATATATATAGATCCTGCAAATAATCACTATTTCTTTAAAGCTTCACTTGTTAACTAGCTCTCTTCAACAAGAACTGAAATGTACATTCTTCTCACAACTCTCATTGTATTTCCTAATAAAGTGGTTATAAACATTTACTTAGATAACCAGGTTACCATTCACAGATTTGATAACTATGTACTACTTAACCAGTTATCATTAAGAAAGTTCAAAAAATCCCTAATTATATGATCTAAAAACTTATCTGATACATTATTGATTATCTCAATCTTTATGTCACATTTTATATGATTAAAGCATACAGTTAACTCTTGTTATAACGAACTTTATGTCTTAGACCTCAACTTTGCTATAAGGTTATAGTGAAGATTTTAAGAGATTTGATTGGCCAATTCACTATAACAAGAGTATTTTTATTATATTTATTCAAAAAATTCGTTATATCAAGAGTTCGCTATATGAAGAATTGACTGTATATAGGAATCTATTATAATGAAATAGCAGATAAATTAACAAAAGAAAGATACCGTTTACCATCTTTATCTTTAATTCTTAATAATATTCTATATCAAATTTATTATTTTATTTCTATAATATTTCTATTGAAGTATCTATTCACGCTTTCTTCAAATAATTCTTTGCAGCACAGAATTTTAGCAACTTTCTGAATTTAAACTGCAATTGTAATCTCAAAATACTCATTAAAAATAAATTTATTGATTGGTTCATCATTTGGTCTTTGCTGTCAATGAACGAATCTTTCCTTATTACATCCTTTATTTCAAGCAAACTCAAATTATTTATTATCAAAAATTTTACTAACGAGCTACCTTCGCTATCACGCCTTTCCTTATTGCATCCTGATCTATATGAATACTAGTATTGTGTAAGTTGTAATATTATTACTGAGACTTCTACACACATCTGAAAATGTTCTGCTTATTCCTCTAAAATGTTGAATACAATCAAAACTGTTAAAAATAATCTTATATATCATATAACTCAAACTGCATTAGATATATAATACACTAAAAGAACCTTTTAAATACATTAAATACTATTTTTACGTTATCTATAGCTTACTCTAATGGTTATATAAATATCAACCAATCCAGAATTCCTTTATCTCTAGTGGACATTATATATAAAATTATCAGAAATAAAAATAAAAGTCTTTTATCATATTATAATTGCTTCTAATCTTTTATCAAAAATTATTTGATAATATATAGAAATACCGTTGTAATTTATTAATTACTAAAGAGTGATCAATGAGTATCACTAAAAAAAACAAGCTTAAACGAGATGCCAATTCATCCTAGTCACATGAATAGACATCTAACCTCTCTTATAATTAGAAGATTTAGATACACTTGGTAAATAAATTTGGTTACGCATTTTCAGATTTTTAGATAGACACTAACTCTTTCTTTTTTTCTCTTGTTGATATCAATCTTTATTAAGTATGTATCTAGTGGAATTAATGGAGGGGAAAGACAATAATAGGTTGATTTAAATGGATTTGTAATATAATTATTATAGATGAGGGACGAAACCCCTTAATAAGTGTTGAAACTTAAACAAAACTATATTAAAATCATAATAAGAGATACGACGAAACCCATTTGATATGACGAAAGCCAAAACTGTTAAAATTATATTAAAAATATAGAAAAGAATATGACTAAATTATTTTGGTTTCAGCAGGCATCTATAATAACCATAAAGGATAACTAGTACTTAACATAAATTTATTTTGATTTACTCTGTATTTCTTTATATATAAATTTAATAAAATAACTGGTAGTGCCATATCGTTAAAGAAAAAAAAGGTCTAATACATCAACTATTCTTCTATATTCTTCAAAATTTATATTACTATAGCTAGGATTAGGAATTGTACTAGTACTGTTCTAAATATTGTATTGTACTCAAATATTATAATATAATGCATTTTGTATATTTATAATCACGTGATATAATTAAGATTATATAAAACAATTAATTAAAATAAGTACAATCCCCAGTGAAAAGAATGGCAGTAGAAGACCGCATCTATTTTAGGTTGCAGTTTCACCACTTTTTGGATTTAGGCATTTGTTTATATGCCCAAATCGAACATTGGAACCTGAATTAAAAAGGTAAATTAAAAAAATAAGGTTTGTTATTTGTTTTTATTTTGATTTCTTTTTTGAAATTATGCCAAGCTCTTTAGAAATACAAAGAAATTCTGTTAAATCACTTTAGGATCAAAAAGTGCGTAATGCAAAGGAAATTTCTAATTGATTATACATTTCTTTACACACATGTAAACAATATATCAGTTTACTAAATAAAACTGACAAAATTTCTATTGGTCACTCTTCTGGCCATCCAAGAAAATTGATTTCAAATTAATGCTGCCATATTGGAAAAATTCTGCAACATAATCATTTTACAATAGCAGGCGAACTTAAGGCAAAATTGAAAGAAAAGATCCCAACCTTGATGTCAGTGAACGTACAATATGTTATGAGCTCAACAATCTTAGATATGTTTCTGTTCTTCCAAGAAAGGTTCCTCTTTTGACTCAAAAAGCGAAGGATTTTTGTTTGTCTTGAACATGTAACCATTCGCAATACAACTGGAAAAAAGTTATTTTTTCTGATAAAATAATACCTTAGTGTTTAGAAATACTATATGTTCATAGTCTCATAATGCACAACCAATTGCCCCTATGATAAAGCACTTATTCAAGGTTCATGTTTAGGCAGCAATTAGTGCTAAAGGAAAAATCAGCATTCATTTGTTTACTGAAAATTTAGATCATTATTTGTATCAAAAAATCTTGGATAACTATCTGTATAACAATGCGAATATATTATACAGACGTGATTGGGTCTTTTAATAAAATAATAACCTAAATACATCTCACATAATGTTCAAGGGAACTTGAAAAAATATCTTTCAAGACAAGTTCTTTCTTAGTCTTCATATAGCCCAGACTTGAATCCTATTGAAAATGTATAGGCTGTATTAAAAGGAAAGGTGGAGAAAAAGATCAAGTATTTAGTAGCAAAAAAAAAAATTACCTGCGATGTATTCTTTAATATGATCTGGCAGGAATGAGACGCTATATTACTTTAGTGCATTGAGAGCATGCTAAGCTGAGTTAAAGCATATATCAATACAGAAGGAGAATATACCAAATATTAATTAATAATATAAAAGTTGTCATTAGTATTATTCTTATAAATAATAAAAAAATATATATACATTAAAATAAAGTTTGTACATATTGTCAAAATATATTTTCGCTATTTTTTTCATTAAGGACTGTAAATTAATTTTAAATTTTATTTTACAGGAGGTAAATTATAAATTTTTTTTTTGTCTTTCAAATCAGGTTTAGAAAATCATAGTTAAGTTTTTTTAATTTGTTTTAAAAAAAAAAATAATAAATTCAGGTAATTCCTATAGAGAAAGAATAGAAATAATAATTATTTTTTTTTAATTTGTTTAAAAAAAAGAAACTAATTACCTTTTTTGTAAAATCTAAAAGTTTTCATTCTTGATTGAAGATAAGTTTCTATAGAGAATATAGAGAGAGCGTTAGATAATAATATATTTTTTTTTATTTTTTTATATTATATTGAATGTACAGGAATGCAAACAACCCTTCTAATCCAGTGTAACTATTAGTAAGGCTGTAAATATCATCTACAACCTTTTCATTAAAATGGAGATTTAAATTCTCTTAGATATCATAATAGAATTGTATATGTTATTCTTTGGTAAAATCTGACACCTCAATAATTTTTGCTAAATTTAATAGTAATGAAACTCCTTCAGGTTTTGAAGACAGGACTGAATCAGTTTCCTTAATAAACTATTATCTAACAAATTATCCTGTGATAATTCCTGTGATGACTTTTATGATGACTTTTTTAACTTGATGATTTTTATCTTCAAGTATTGTAGTAATTGCAAAACTGCCCGTAAAAATAACTAATTTGATTCCTCTTGCTCCCCTATTATTTACAAGTTTAATGAGTTCTCTCATCTGATCAATTGTGTTCACAAGGCTTTGTTTTGATTAAGTAAGAATCAGTTAATTCATCGATCATAATTACAATATGCTTCTTGTAAAATCAAATGATTTCATGATCGAATTCATTTATGTTATTATATAAATTTAAAGAAAGTTGATTGTACAATCTATGCAAGAATCCATTTGCTAATAATGAAGCTTATATATAAAAATAATTTTCTTTAATATCACTTAAATAATATAGAATTAATGATTTTTCAGATTGAAAATGACCTACTAGGAGCACGCATACCTTTTCATTTATGGTCTTCTCCAACTTAGAGGTTAATTCCAGAATATCAAATGGAATATAAAAATTTTTTGTAATATCTACAGGACCTTTAGTTTTCACAAGTTTACGCATCCTTTAGTTTTGAAAATAGGATTTAAAATTTGGTCGTTTAAGATTTATATGAGAAAGATAATTTAAATTTAGTGAATCAGTACAAAATTAATATTAGGTAAACCATTGGAAAACACTTACCAGTGGTAGTAGGCGGTAGAGGTTAGATAATTATGTGTATGTGTTCCTTTAAAGGATACTGTGAATGTTGAATTAATAAGCTAAATTTAGTCTATCTCTATACTTCTGAATTCTTGTTCAATGTCAATATCTATACGCAGATTCTTCTTCAGTTCTGAATACTTTTTATTATTTCTGGTAGAAATCTCAACATTTCATAATTTGAGGTTTAATTCATTTATTACTTCAGTATTGATAAAGTAGTCCTTGTTCTTTTTTCAGAAGGCTTTACTTAATTTTGCAAAGTCCTTGAATTCACTGATCTCAAAATTAAAAGAAGTATCGCTACCTAAAATAAAACAGCTGATCATTATATATCTTCTACAAATGCAAAAATTGAGAGTTAAAATCAAGGTTCAAAAAAGTACAATATCACATGAGTCACATGAGAGTGCCAATCAAAATAATTTCCAGTTCATATTTTGAATGTTATGGTTACACATTTGCAAGGAAGTGACTCAGAGCTTACAAAGCTAATATTTATTTTCATTAAGCAGAAAATATAAACTTTCGGTAAGTTTAATATTGTTAATTTATTTCTGACTCTACGTATTCTATGCATAATTAACGATTATTTTATTCTATTCAGAATATCAATATTGAAAGCAGATAAGTTAATATTGAGATATTATATTATTATAAATAGTTTAACACTTGTGTAAATATAGAAGCACTATTTTACTTTGTAGAATAAGTTTATGTATTATTAAATCATGTAATTTATTTTTTATATTAATAAAGAATTCAAACTGAAAATGCTATACAGTCAGACCTGTCTATAATCACCACTTTTGGTTTTCAAAAATTATGTGATTATAAATAGGGGTGATTATATATAGTAAACTATATATAATCACCTGCGG
>CAJVPP010003656.1:0-11108 GCA_910592005.1 Funneliformis mosseae | reverse complement strand
GCAATAAAATAGACAAAATGATCTTCATAGAAGATCTACATGGCAATAAAATTGACTTCCTATTCTACCAATTAAATCTATCTAAATTTTTACCCATTACAATGTGTAGTCAAGTTTAGAATATTTGTATCATTTATTACTATTAATAGTGTATCACTAAAAGCTTGTGTATATCTATAATATAAATATGTTACTTAAAAAAGCTTTGAATAAATGATACTTAGTAACGTATCTCTTAAAAAATGGAGCTTCTTTAAGAGAGCTATAAATAGTCTTACTATTCTACCTAAAATAGCTTCTAAAAGATAAGTAAGTTGTATATGATATTTAACACAGAAATAGCAATGATATTAAAAGTGTAAATAAGTTGTTTATCTGTAAGTCTTTTTTGAGACATAATGAGCAACAGTAAATTTGATGTTCTGAATAGCTTGTTTAATAATAAAGGATTTATTATATCAGAGAAGATCCAGATACTTAAATAATATATTGATTCTTTGGATTTACTGAGATAATTAATTGCAGGGAACTATTAATATTTGTTTGAATAGTTTGAATATTAGAAGAATTTGTTAATAGCTCCAATTTAAACCAGTTCACTTGAATACTATTTAAATTATAAAAGTTATTAACAAGATTGATAATATTAGTAAGATCTTATTTTAATTTAGCAATCTATAATGTATCATCTATGTAAGCTAATACAAAGATTTTACACTAAATATCATTAAAAAAATTAATATGCATATTGGGTTTTCATTTATAAAATATGATATAAATGATGTCAGAATTTTGCACTTTATAAAATAGAAAGTCATAATATATATAGTGTTCAGCAACAAATCACTGATCACCTTAAATAAAATAAAAATGATCATTCAAAAAGTTTTATTCAATCAAACTTTTTTTATAATAAACTTATCTTTTATATAATAAGTAAAATTGTTTTTTATAATAAAATATACATAAACTTATGATTTATTATAAAAATTTAATCATTATAAAAATGTTTTAATGGATTTTATTTAAATTCTTGCATATTTAATGCAAATTTTTAGCTATAATTAAATATCAAATTTTTTAGTTTTAATTTATATTGCTTAACTAAGTAAACTTATAGATCATATTAAAAGTTATAATTATTTAAAATTTTAAGTCAATTGCATTATTACTCAAAGTGATTGACTTTTTCAGAGAAAATATTTACTAATTTTATACAATATATTAAATTAATAAAAAAATATAAATTTTTAATATTTATGAAAGATGGACTTCTTGTATAATAATGCATTTAATTTAAAATTTTATATAATAACTTTTAATAATAATTTACAAGTTTACTTATTCAAGCAATATAAATTAAAACTAAAAAATTTGATGTTTAATTATAACTAAAAATTTGCATTAAATATATGAAAATTTGGATAAAAACATTTTTATAATGATTAGATTTTTATAATAAATCATAAGTTTATATATATTTTATTATAAAAAACAATTTAACTTTTTGTATAAAAGATAAGTTTATTATAAAAAAAAAAGTTTGATTGAATGAAACTTTTTGGATGATTATTTATATTTTAAGGTGACTTGTGATTTGTTACTGAGTATTATCATCAGAAAAGTAATGAGATAATTCTCTTTGATTTATTTCTAAGAAGACTTTATAAGTATCAGTATTTTCAAAAATTGTAAAAACTTAGTTTTCACATTAAATAAACATATTTAAAATAAAAACTATAAATTCTTTGAGAAGCATTAAACATTTCAAAGCTCTGACTAACATGAAAATGTTAACTTAATTATAAGCTTTAGATATATTTTGTAACAGAATCCACAGATCATTTTTGCTTAATAAGGCATCATATTTTATGTTATCAAAAATGTGTAGAGGTTCAAACATAGAATATAAGGGAAGTCTTGCAAAGTTGTATTCTTTTAGGATGTTATTTTAGACAAAAATAGATGATAAATGTCTATTTATGAGTTTAATAAAAGCTTTTTAAAGGTATTCTAATAGTATAATCAGTCTTATTATTAAAGTCAAATTTTCAAGACTTCAGTTTAGAAATTGAATATATATAAGCTAGATTCTAACGTTGATATATTTAAATAACTACATATTAAATGCTAGAAAATCTTCTTAGCTATTAGATTGAGATGTTTAAGCATTTCATTTAATATTTTAAAAAGGTCTAATGGTTTGTCTTCTGATAGTGATTTAATAATTAAGTACCACTCATCAGCCAAAGAAAATGACACTAAATTGTTGTAAATGTTTGAATTAATATCAGCAATCAGTTGATAGATTGAAATTATTCATCTGAAATTTCTTTAAATTTATAGGTAGTACCAGCTGCTTTTTAGAAATAATTGTTAACTGTTTATTTAATGCATATTTTGTCAGTGATAAGTTCTTTTGTATCCTATAATAAACATCTATCTAAAATAATAGTCTTTCTTGAATGATTTAAAGCAGAATCAATCATTTTTGCTGAGTAATTTACATAATTATCTAAATACTAGTTTAAAGCTTATTGAATGAGACTATAATTTATAATACTTTTTATATAATTTGGTTTTACATAAAATTACATTGAGTAATAAATTCGTATTTGATATCAAAAGATCAATAAAAATAAATAAATAATTTGACGATAAATGTGCTATAATGAATGACAAAAAATTAGCAATATTAATAAATTATCATAAAATTGAGTCTAAGTTAGAGGAAATGAACTATCTGTTTAACTTTGAGTAATAAACATTTGAATTTATGTAGAGCTTTCTGTTAAGCATATAATTTTGAAAATATCAATGATCTTAGTTACTTGAATTGTTTTGAAGATTTTCTAATTGGAATAACTTTCTCTGCTACTTTAATAATTAGTTTTTAAAATTAGTCTCAGTATTTGTTAAGGAGAAACTGTGTTTAAAACGTTTTTGAATTAATTGTTTTAACTAAACTACCATTTAAGAATACATCAAATTTATTTTCAATTTTACTCCAAAGGTTATCATCCATTTTATTAAAATCAAAAATGCATATACTTTTATAGCCTGCTCAAAGTCCAGATCTCAATCCTATTAAGAATATATGAGCTGAAGTTAAAAATAGTATTTTTGAAAGGAAAAATTTATCTTCTAACCTTGTTTAATTTAAATGATATATTATCAGAGCATAAAATCAAATTCTGATAAAAACTATCAAAAATTTGATCAATAGTATATCACAGCAAATTTGAGCTGTAATTGAAGCAAATGAAAGCCTAATTAAGTATTAATTATTTAGTATCAAATTTGTAGCATATCTTATAGTACTTTAATAAATATATTAAGAATTTTCTTTAATAAATCTTAAAAAATTTAAGTTTTATATTGAGCTAAAAAGCATTCAGAGACTTTAATAGGAGTCTGTACAATTATTTTGTTATAGCTTTAAATAATTTATTAAAAAAAGAAGCTAAAAAATTAATTAATTAAATTAATCAAAACATTTATTTAAATTAATTAAATTAAATCCACTTATTACAAATACCAATTATTATTAAAGAATCTAAAAAAAAAATTTAAATTTAAAAAAAATTAAATAAAAAAAACAAATTAAATTAAATTAAATCTACTTATAGCAACTATCAATATTTGTTTATTACAGCTATAAATAATAATTTAATTTACTAAAAAAAAATAAAAAAAAAAAGCTAAAAAAAATAATTAAATTAATTAATTAATTAAAACATTTATTTAAATTAATTAAATTAAATTTACTGCAAATACTAATTATTATTAAAGAATTCAAAAAAAAAAAAATTAAAATTAAAAAAAATTAAATAAAAAAAAATACCTATTTATTACAAAATCAAATTATTATTATTAAAAAAATCTAAAAAAAAAAAAAATTTAAAATAAGATTAAAAAAAAATTAAATAATTTTAAAAATAAATAATATCACAACTGCTAAAATTTGTTAAAATTATAGATAATAATTTAATTTATTATAAAAACAAAGCTAAAAAAAATTAAAAATTAATTAAATAAATTAATTAATTAATAAATTAAAATATTTATTTAAATTAAATTAAACCTATTTATTGCTATTAATATTAAATTAAATTAAATTAAATAAATAAAAAAAAAAATTAAAATTAAATTAATTTACTTACCACAGCTACCAATTTTTGACACAGTAATAATCTTATTTATTAAAAAAAGTTATAAAAAAAAATTAATTAAAAAAAAAATAATTAAATAATTAAATAATTAATAAATTAAATATTAAATTAAATTCACTTACTATAGATATTACTAATAATATTAAAATTTAAAAAAAAAATTAAATTAAATTAAAATTAAATTAAATAAAAAAAAAACTTAAAATTAAATTAAATTTACTCACTTACTACAGCTACCAATCGCAAATACTAAAATTTACTACAGCTATAGAAAAAAAATAAAAAAAAATAAAAAAAAATTAATTAAATTAATTAATTAATAAATTAAAATATTTACTTAATTAAATTAAACCCATTTACTATAAATGTCACTAATAATAATATTAAAAGAAATTAAAAAAAAAAATTAAATTAAATTAATTAAATTAATTAAATAAAAAAAAAATTTAAATTAAAATTAAATTTATTTACCAGCAGCTGCCAATTTTTTGGCATAACAATTTTTTTAAAAAAAAAAAATTAAATTAAATTAATAAAAAAAAATTAATTAAATTAATAAAATAAAAAATAAATTATATTAATTTAATATACATAGCAACCATAAGCGTAAGTAATAATCTACTAAAAAAAAATTAAATATTAAATTTAAATTTAAATAAATAATAAAAAAATTAATATAAAAAACAATTAATAATAAATATAAAGAGAAATAAATAAATAAATAAAAATTAAAATAATCTACTTACCACTTTGTTAAGAAAATTGTTATTATAAATCCTGAAATAATATAACTTAAAAAATAAATAAATAAACAAATACAAAAAAAATTTAAAAATGAAATTAATTAAATTTAAATAAAAAAAATTAATTATAATTAACCTCTTATTACAAACTGCTAATTAATATTAAAAAATTGATAGAAATAAATTAAAAAATAAATAAATAAATAAATAAAAATAAATTAAAAAACTTACCCAATACAGTCATTAATAGCCAAACAAATCCTTAATGAAACTAGCTGAACCCAATTAAAAATCTGAGTAAGAAAGATTTTTAAAAATAAAATTGATCACTTGATATGTGAAATCTTAGAGAAGACTTTAGATTATATGTAAAAAGTAAAAAACAAATAATGCCCAAAATTCCAACTGATTCTGAAATATAGAAAGTAAATATTAATAAATAATCCCCAATTTATATATAGCAATTTCTCCTTTTATTTTACCTACTACCTTACTACCTCACTACTTCACTATTTTTCACTTCCTTTCACTTCCTACTACTACCTTTTACTGCTCTTTACCATCTCTATCAGCTTCTACTGCCCCTTCACTACCTATATCTCATTACTCACTCAATTAATTAAACACGAAACTTAAATAAATTAAAACATTAAAAAAATATATATTAAAAAAATTTTATCTACAGCTGAAGTTAGTAAAGCTTACTTTCTTCAGTTCAATTCTGAAGAAAGAAGCTTTACAAAAATAAAAAATAATTATCAATTTAACATTTGATAATTAATTTAAGATCTGAATCTGAATCTAATTCAAATCTGATGGATCATATCTGAATCTGAATTCAAATTTGATGGATCAGAATCTAAATCTGAATTTAAATTTGACAAATTAGAATCTAAATCAAAATCTGATCTGAATTCGTGCAGAATATTACTAAGAAACAATTTCTGACATTATGTATTATAAAAGAAAGGTTTGAGTTATTAATAATATTTGTAAAAGCTTCATTTAAAAAATATTATTATTAATAGGATTCATTTGATGTAATTTTGTGATATTATTTGTTAAATATATACTTATTTAGAAGAAAAAAAAGCATTTAAAAGATTTGTTAAATATTATTAGCAATATTTTTAATTTTCAAATAGGATTCTATAAATTGGTTTTCTATATTGGTTACTTTTTCTAAAGGAAAAGTATTATTTAAAAAGATTGTTAGAGATTTATCAAATAAAAATTTAGGTAAAAAGTCAGAAAAATTATCAAAATCTATTTCATTATTATATACTTCTTTAATATAAATAATATTATTACATTTTCTAATTTAGTTAGGCGATAGTTGATATCTTCTTAGTTTTCTTAATTTTATTTTTTGCAATAACCTCATCAGCAAGAACGATCAGCTTATTATCAATTTATTTAACTATTTTAGAATATCTTTTAAAGTTGACATAGCATTAATAAATTACAATTGTTAATTTAGATTATTAGGATTATTTTTTAAAACATTAGCATAAAATCCTTTTTAAGTCTGATTTAATTGTGTAATTGAAATATAATTATTTGGTTGATTATTAATTTACAAGAAGGCCTGTAAGAAGCAATTTTGAAATGATTATATAATTGTTTATATAGATTTTAAAGGTTTTTGAGATGAACAATTCTTAGTTTTATGATCAGAATTACTGCATTTATAATAATGAGATGTAGTAAGACTAACTCAGAATAATACGTTCAGTTTAAATTCATATTAAGATTTAAGTATAGCATTATAATCATTTTGATTATTAAAATTAATATAAATATAGGAACAGTTATGATATTAAAATCCTGCAAGATAAAATATGATTTTATGTTAATAGTATTAAGAAATGTAAAGTGATCTCTTTATATTATATTAAAAGATAAATCAGTTAATTTTAACTTAAATTGTTATCATATAGCATCAAGATCAGTAAGTTCAATACGAATTATGAAGTCTAATAATGGTAAAGACTATATATTATTACAAAAAGATTAATTATATCAGATGATTCATATACTACAAATGCTATCTGCTAGTGACTCCTAATAATCATTGAGAATTTTATGATTATATTGCATTGTTGAAAGAATTTTATATTATATCTGATTTGATATATAAGAAAAATTATTAATCCTAATACATCTTCCTTTTTGATATTGATTCTTTATTTCTTAGCAGATAGATCAGCAACAATGAATATGATATTAAGGTTTCAAAAGTATCATCAGTAGGAGCTCTAGTCTTTTGATCTACTTAATGTTTCTGACTTTTAGTTTATCTTTTAAAATATACTCTAGCTTCATAATCAATAACTTCTTGAATTGCTTCATTAATATTAGCAGGTTTACTAGCAGCAACATATCTTACTAGATTCTTTTTTAACCCTTTTAAGAATAATCTAATAACATAAGGATCTGTTAGATTACCATTGGGATTTACTTTCTTTTTTAATCTTTTAAATCTATTGAAATATGATTCTACTTTTTTTATTCCTTTCTTGAAAAATATCATTAAGCTTGTAATGCTATTTATTTTATTACTTAATCGTAAAAAAATGGTTTATGAATTTAAATACAAAAGTTTTAGCATTATCTTTATTGTCTGCAACTTTTTATCCTTGAGTAAATATAATATCTTCATACTAATCAGCAGCTATATACTTGAAAAATCCTTTAGCAATTTTAGCCATTCTTTTCTCAGTCTAATTATTAGCTTTCGTAACTTTCTCAAAGTAAGCAATCCAATCAGATGGATCTTCTTCACTTTTTCCTGAGAAATATTTTACTGGGATTAAATTGGTTTTTTTTGTAGGTAATCATAATTAAAACCTATTTTGAACTTGCTGAATGAGCTGATCAATAGAAGTCATAAGTTGAGTAATAAAAGAATTAAATTGATCTTAATTCATTATATTTCTTCTTGAAGATTCTAGTAAGAGAGATACTAAAAGTTATAATTATATTGCTATAGGATGTTCAAAGTTGACTGAATAATATGATTCTTCTAAAATACAAATAGTAATGAAGTCAAAATCAAATCTAAAATCAAAAAGGTTGGTAAAGGTTAAGCTAAATAACAATAATTTGGCATCTCTTTTAAGAATTTTAATTAGTTGTAATTTACTAAAATATTGTTGATACTGATCAAACAAAGTTACTATTTTTTCAGTATATACAGAGCATCAAATTCAGCACTAATCTAATTTCAAAAGTGTTTAAATGGTAAAGATACTTCTTCTGAAAATGGATAACAAATAATACAAGTATAGTCAGTTGATAGATAACTTCTGTTTTCAGAGTATTATTGAATATAATTTTATTATAGTATGAGGTAAGGATAAAAATTCATTTACTAAAAGCTAAAAGTTCTGGTAGAAATCCCTACTTTTGTTAGCTTGGTATTTGTAAACTTTAAACAATAAACTTTTAATTCAATCTGTCAAATTAAATACAAGACAATATTATAATCACACCTATATGAAGACATAATAAAGACAATAGTAAATAAATTTAAAGATTCCTTTATTGAACTTTTAGTTTATCCTAAAACCTTATCTTTGAGTTACTTTTCCATTCAAAAGAAAATACAAGATATTTATACAAAATAAAATAATATAAAATATACTATAATAAATATAATAATAAAGATAAATTAAATATATAAGATAAATATAACTACTCTACTAACTATAATATAATTAATAAATATAATAATTATAACTAATCTATAATAGTTGTAGAAAAAAATTGCAGTTACATTCATGTGATTAAAATAATAATTTATATCACATCTGATTAGATAACACAAACAAATTTTTTGTTTAGTTGTTTACTATATTATACTGATCAACATACATAAAAAACTGAATATAAGAGTATCTTATAACCAATATGATGTAATAATGCTGCAAAAAATTTCTATTAAAGAATGATATGAGATAGTTAAGTCATTGTAGAATAATAGAATACAAAATGTAAATGAACTACACAAAATTACCAAGTTTTTACTAAAGATACTGTATTAGTGATCATCTTAGCTAAAAAAAACTAAAAATTAAAATAATGATATTGTCTAGGATGTCCAAAGGTTTTAAGTCTAAAAAAGCAGCATTACTTTAGTTAACTTGCTTGTTCACATGCTAGTGTAATAAGTTTTAAAATTGCAAACACTCTTAATAATATTTATTCAGATTTTAATATAGCTACTCGCATAATCTGTGAGAACCTTTGAAAGCTTGATTATCGAGTTTGTGTTCCTAAAAAAATCTCATTTCTCACTTCAATTACAAAAGAGAAACGAGTTTCTTGGGCAGAAGTTCATAAAAATAAAAATTGGAAAAATATGGTTTTTTCTGATAAAACAACCTTTCAAATATTTTATAACACCACCTTAGTTCATTATAAAGAGGGTGAAGAAAAACCAACTTGTAAAGTTGTTAAACACCCATTCAAAGTTCATATTTAGGAAGCTTTTTGTTTGCAAGAAATCATTGGATTTCATATGTTTACTGAAAATATGAATAAGGAGTTATACTGTAAAATTTTAATAAATAATCTTTTTGATCAAGCATATCAGCTTGAAGAGTTCTAGACATTCCAACAGAACAATAATCTGAAGCACAAAGCTAAGCTTACAGTGACTTTTCTTAAAAATTGATGTCCTGTAATTCTCGATTGGCTGTCATATTCCTCAGATCTGAATCCAATAGAAAATTTGTAGGCGATTATTAAGAAAAGAGTGAAAAAGAAGGTCAATAAATGAATTAGTGAAAAAACCAGTTACGCAAAAAATTCTTATGGAAATTATTAAGGGTAAATAGTTTAATATCAATTAAAACCTCTGTTTTAATTTAGTCAATAGTATAGAAAAGAGGGTAAATTTAGTAATTGAAAGAAATGGCAATATAATTCAATATTAAAATTTTAATATATAATAAATGTAGTATTAATTTATTTATATTTTAAGTTTCAAATGATTTTAATAAATATTGATCAAGTAAATAAATTTTCATTTACTGCCAGTTTTTTCCGCTATTACTATATCAAGAAGATCAATGATGATCACTTTAGCAACTTGATCTAATTTGTCTACTTTATTAACTTTGTTAATCATTTTAATTACATGACTAATTGAGATGCAATCACAGATTATGGCTTCAACAGGTTGTGTTATGTCTTATGAACTTTTATTATAACATATGTAAGATGATTAATAAAGTAAAAAAAATAAAGAACTTTCTTTATATAAAACTCCTTGGCATCTAAAAAGTTAACAAATAACCTATTAATAAAATTATATTTATTAGTTATAGATTTTCCTGTAATATTCACAATATCATCAGATGTGAAAAAATATATTAGAGAGATAATTATATTAAGAGAGGTCTCTTTCATATTAGAGTCACATAATTGGTTAAGTTTATTTACATTATTTTCCATTTGGTTAACCTAAGAAAGTTATTTATTTTTATCTTTATCTTTAGTAAAAATAAATGAAGATGATTTGATAATATCTGTTATATTTTTTGCATGAATAGAGTTATTTATACTAGAGTTTTATAATGTAAAAAGATAAGTTTTCTTTGCAGTATTTATTTCCATTTTGTATATTTTGAGTCTCTAATAAAATTTAGTATAAGAGTAATAGAGGTAATTTGTGTAATAGTAAGTATTAATTAAGTATTAGTTAAGTAAAGTTTAAAATTCTGTACTTGTTAAAATAATATTGGATTTTGGAATTTCTAATTTTTGTCTTTTTGTAATTTAAGTAATATTTTAATATTTTATTATTTTTGTTTTTTTTATTGTTATTAGAGAATGAAGCACTAAGTTCTTTATTAGTTTTTAAGTTATTTGGATAATTTTATTATAAGGTTTGAATTTTTTATATGTACTTTATCTTCTTATTTTTGATGAAATTTAGATGAGAAGATCAGTAAAAAGAGTTTTATATTTTATAATTATTAGATAATAAATTATTTTAAAAATTAAAAATTAAAAAATTAATATATATTGATAATTATTAATTTAAAAATTTAAAAATATTATTATTAAATATATCATAATATGGGAGAGTTTCTAGGAAAATCAGGTTTCGAGAAATTTTTCACTTAAATTAAGAGCTTAATACATTTTAATCTAATAACATCAAAAACTAAAATGCAATAAAAAT
>CAJVPP010003655.1:0-11109 GCA_910592005.1 Funneliformis mosseae | reverse complement strand
TGATCTTTACGATATTTATAATGTTGATGAAACAGGTAAATACATTAAAATAAATACAATTTTATTTTATTTTTTTTTACAAAAAATTTACAATTTTATTTATATATATATTAGCTTTATTCTAGAATTTAGAACCATCTAAGACACTTTCAGATCATTACATTTCTGGTACTAAAAAATCAAAGAATTGTATCACAGTTATTTTAACCTGTAATGCTGATAGAGTCACAGATTACCTGCTTTAGTGATACATAAGTGGCAAACTCCACGTGTTTAAAAGAAATCAAAAAGGATGATCTGCCTGTCTGGTATTATTAAAACTGTACAGCTTGAATGTAAGTATCAGTGTAACATGATTACCTAAATAAACTTAACCAATTAATAAGATAACAAAATCGTAAGATATTATTATTAGCTGATAATGCATTAACTCATTTAATGAATGAAACTATTTTATTATCAAACATTAAAGTGCATTTCCTTTTTTGAATACAATTGCTCATTTATAACCTTAGATGTCTGTATTATTAATAGTTTTAAAATAAGTATAAATTGTTATTAAATTATTATTTTTAGAATAATTTTACTTATTACAGTCAACTCTTGTTATAACAAACTCTATGTCCTAGACCTCAATTTTGCTATAAGACTATAGTAAAGATTTTAAGAGATTTGATTGATCAATTCGCTATAATAAGAGTATTTTTATTATATTTTTTCAAAAAATTCATTATATCAAGAGTTCGCTATATCAAGAGTTGATTGTATATATTTATTATTTTAGGCCTAATACAGAAAGTTATTAGTTATGAATAGAGTAAAAGTATATGATTTAACTCAGAAAAATAACTCTGATATAACGCCAGTTGATATTCTTGATGCTATAACATTTGTTAATTAAGCATAGAAAATTGTAAAACTAAGTACAATTGAACGATGTTAGAAAAAAATAGGTATTTTACCTGATTATGAAAAATATGACTCTGAAGGTAGCAACTTTGAAGAAAATAATTTGGACTAGGATTAAGAAATTGATAAAATTACTTCAGAATTGTAAAATATGATTGATGCACTAAATTTACGAGATCCTATTGCAGCTGAAAAATTTATTCATATTGATGATAAAATACTAATAGGATCATTATCAGATAAAGAAATAATAGAAGCAATAATTTCAAATCCTGAAAAAAATGATATAGAAGAGGAGGAAGAACCAGCAGAAATTAATATTATTACTAACAAAGAAGCTTTAAATAGTTTGAAAAAGGTAATTTGATATTTTAAAAATTCTTCTGATAATATATCAATTAATTATACAAAGTTAAAAGTTCTTAGTATTTTAAAATCAAAAATTAATAGATGTATTTAAGGCAATGCGAAGCAATCTATATTAGATAATTTTTTGTAATGTTAAATTTTTGAAATAAAAAATTTTAAAAAAATCGTGTTATAAGAAATTTTTTTTATTATATAAAATTTACTATAAAGAGATTTTTCACTATTGTGAACACTTCATTATAGTGAACAAATTAAATAAAACTAAGAGTTTATTATAATGAACTTTGACTATACTAAATTGATATTATTATCATAAAACCTTTTTAATAAATATTTTAGATGTTTTCTAAATAAATAATAAATAAGCATAATTAAACTTTAGATTAATTATTGTTAAAATAATCTATATATTTTATCATCAATTCAGTATCTATCCAACCATTTTCTTAAAATTAAACTATTATATTAGATGAAATTTGTTTATCATATCCTATTCTTTTTCCTTTAAAAATACATATAAGCAGTAGCTTAGTTCTATCTATATTATAAATGAAATAACTCTTAATTTAATGATTATATTTTGATAGAAATACTACCAATAGAACTATCTTGATAAGATCTTTTCAATGAATATAATTGGACTAATAGTTGGTAAAATATTTCAAAAAGATGATTAAGATTAATTTTATAAATCATTACCAAATAAAATTGTAATTTCTTAATTATGAATTAGTGATTGATAAGCTAAAATTACAAAAATAATAAAAATAAAAATAATATCATTAATGAAGTTAAATATATTAATATAATTAAAATGGTTTACTTAATTAAACTTATTAATTAAATTAACAATATTTATATAATATTTTCATAGTTAATTAAGTTTTACTTTAACTTAATTTAATAATAAAAATAGATTAAAAATTTTATATAAATAGAATAAGAATTTTATGTAATCCTATTAGTTAGTTTTGAATTAGTTTTTAATTATTCTACAAGCAGATTAAAGTTAATTTAATAGTTAGTTAATTAGTTTTATAATAGTTTTAGTTTATTGCTTATTTATAATTTTATAAATTTACAAACAAGAACTTATTGAAATTATTAAATGATATTGATTTCAATTTTTTTATTTAATAAAATTAACTTTTACCCTATAACTTTGTTTAATTAAACCTATGATATAAAATCTAATATATAATTATTAGTCTTCCTTATAAATATATACATTGATTATGTTAATTTATCTTGATAATTCTATTAATACAAATAAAATTCTAGAATTATTAATATAAATTATTAACTTTCAGATATCTAAAATTTTGTTATACATGTTAAAATCTATTTATCAGTCAATAAACTTCACAATTGACTTGTATAATAATATAAATAAAAAGTATTAGAATAATTTTATAAATAATTTAATTTAAAGTATAATTTATTTAGTATTCTTACTAGCAATACAAATTAAAATAATGATAAATGATTTTTTTCATTACCTGTTCCTTGAATATAAACAGTTTTTTTACCAATTGAATTAATACTAAAACTATCAGCTATATCAAACTATATTGATGTCTCATCCATATATAAACAAAAATGTATAATAATTAATCTAATAAATATATTGACTACAAAATTATGTGATTTATATATAGAAGGTTATTATTAAAAAGTATTTAGTTTAGTTTATGATTAATCAAATGAACTAATAAAAAAAATTTTATCTTTTCTATTGATTAATACCTATATATAGAAATAAAATTTTATTTAAATTAATAAGATTATATATAGATAATAAAATTGTAAAGGTATCATGAATTTGTAAATCATCGATTTTTTCAAGACCGTAAAGGATTTCATTCAATAATGTCTTTTTAAAATAAATATTTACACAATTATTTATTTATGTACAATATCTGCAAAAATTGTTACAAAATTGGTTTACTCTAAAGTATTCTTTTAGAAATTTTTTTACTATTTTTGCAATTTTTAATGTATTACAGTATTAATAGAGTATAACATATATTTTTGTTCTTTTACGAGAAATTTTTTTTTCCTTTCAAAAGACCAAACTAAAAAACTTTGAAAAATAATAAAGTTTTTGTTCTCGTATTTGGTTTCTTGTTCTATTCACGTAATTTTTTATGTAGAATTATCTTATGGTATAGGTTGTAAAACAAGAAGTGAAAAAAGATCGTAACGGCTTTTACAAAATACTTCAATAATTTATCACGACACCTTATGTTATTACCGTTCTCTTAGTAAGACGAATCAGCCAAAAAAAAAAAGCTTTAAGCAACGCATATAAACAATTTTTTTGTATTTATTTTTTATTTCTATTTATTATATGGTGTCCTCTTTTTTGTAAAAAAAAAAAGAACGAAACGGTTAGATAAAAAGATTTTATAACATAGTAAAAGGATATTTCTTAATTCAAATAGCACTTTCTATCTTGACAATTATATTCAAAAGTTGAGTTTTTAAATTAACAATGACACAACTTAAACCGGTACGAATACCGGATAACACGAAAAGATTAATGAATTCGATTTCAAAAATAGTATCCCTTTTAAATATTAAGTCATTTTCACATTCATTTCTTTCATATTTAATATGTTGTCTTATTATTTGCAATTTAAATTCATTTGGAGTACATTGCCAACAAATAAATTCAGATGGAACTATTTCTGTACCTTTTATGCAATGGACTGATTTGAAAAGTAAAATATCTGGTTCTGCACCGCCTGGATTGAAAGATTTCGCTTTTGGATATTCTAAAGAGAGCAATTTAGTAATAATTTTCGGTGGAACGTAAGTATTTATTTCGTAATGAATTAAAATTTTGATTTATTATCATATAAAAATTGTGGCTTAGTCAAGTGCCTTGGATTTTATTTATTTAATTAATTTATTTATTTATTAATAGAACACCGAGTGGGGGTAAATCTGGAATAACATATATAATTGATTTCAATGAAAATTCGTGGAAGAGACCTGCCGATTATGGATTACCTACATCTAATCAACTTAATCCGGAAGCAAGGTCAAATATGATTTTTGGAGTTGATAAATCTTCAAGTTATCGGAATGCATTTATTATTGCTTGTGGTGTAGGATCTGGAAACATGCTTTATAATGATGTTTGGGCATTTGATTTTAATTATAAACAATGGACTAAAGTTGAAAATGTTACCGGAGAAATTCCGCCAATGTATGGTAGTTTTGGTGGAATTGATGTTACATTGGCAACACCATCTCAAACGGAAGAAAAAAATACACTATGGGCAAGTCATGGAACAAATGGAACCCATTTTTTTACTGATCTTTATGCTCTTGTTTTAACTGGAACGTTAATTCCAAATTTGATGGCCCTATCAGCTACTTGGTATAAAGTTCCTGTTGATGGAGAAATTCCTACGGGACGTAATTCAGTTGCAGGTACTATATTACCAAATAAAAGATTGGTAATGTATGGAGGATGTGACAATCTCGAAGGAAAGTGTGCAAAATCTGATGCTTATTCTTTGAATTTGGGAAGTAATTATCTCAATGGACAAATTCCAACTAGTGCAACACCTTTATGGAGCAAAAAGAATTCTTGTCTGGGAGCAAGATTAGGAGCTGCCATGTCCATGAACAGTAATCCTGCTATCACTTACCCAAATCAAGCAATTGTTTATGGTGGAAGTTCACCTGAAGGAAAATCTGTTGGATCAGATGGTGAAATCGGTGTGTTAGATGCTGATTTGGGAAATTGGGTTCGTGTTCTTCCGGAAAGAGATCCAGTTTCCGGATTTCCACCTCAAAGAGCTGGAGCTCAATTGATTCCTATTCCAGTACCGATTGGTGCAGCCGGAATTGCAGCTACGGATATTTTATTATTCGGAGGAGAAGGTTTAGATGGGAACAAATCCAATTTAAATGATCTTTGGTTATTGAGATTATACACAAATGCTACTTCAGGAGATGCAGCGAAATCATCACCGATGGAATTTCTTTCATGTATTCAAGATGCTAAAGTGCCTAATTCTGGAGATGGCGATAATAAATCAGGCGATAATAAATCAGGTGATTCGTATGATTTCTCAAAGTCAACTCCAAAAGGTCATGTGCAGTTTTCAACATTAAGTTATTTATTATTGCCATTATCAGCATCAGTTATAAGATTTGGTTATGGATCAAATCAGAAATTTACAATAGCAATGCTATACACAATATTTATAGCAGCTTCATACGCAACGGCTTTTTATGGATTTTCAATAGCATTTCAGGACATTCCAAAATCCTCCCGTCATTTTGTTACATCGCATGGATTAATAGGATTAGTGTTATTAATATTATTGTATATATTTGTACCTATAATGGCCATTACATCATTATGCGTAAGTAAAAAGTATGAGTCAGATTCAATTTCAAATAATGATTTAGATTCAGATCATGATCGAAAAGTTGGAGGATCAGGATGTTTTAATTGGCGAAATTCAGAATCAAATTCAAAGTCGGTTAAATCATTTGAAGTTTCTAGACCAGGAAATCGATTAGCATCGGGAGAAGTTCCACCAACGGTTAAACCTTCTAATAATTGGATGGAAGCGAGAAAAGGTGTTACGATGGTTGAAAGTCATCCAACAATGTCATCACAAGGGTCAAGGAACGATAGTTTACAAAATGGTCCAACCTCAACAATAACATCACAAAGTTCTGCTATAACGAATTCAAGTAGACGAGGATTAGACGCGCGACCAATCCCATCATTTCCAGATCAATCACATCCAGCATCATCTTCATTTGCAATAAAAACAAAACATGCTCATCATATAATCGCACAATTGATTTTAGTGTTTACAGCGATATTTATTGGAGTGTCATTATATAAAACGAGGGTCGTAGGCTCATTATATTTTTATGCATTTATTGGATTTATGGTAATCATTTATTTAATTTGGATTATCGCAGCCTGGTATGGATATCCAAAGGGTAGAAACAGTTTACTTGTATTAATAATGCATGAGATTGGTTACGGTAAAGGTGAAATTAACGAAATGAAAAAATACGATTTTGAAGGGTATAATAATAATGGTAGTGGTGGTGCTACAATATCGTCGCCACAATCTCCTTCTGATAGGATGAGAAATGTTAGAAGCGAAGATGATGATGATATGGATGAAGCAGCTGAACAGGCTCAATTAGAACAAGATATGTATAATAGAGAAGTCGTTGTTATGACAATACCTAAAAGACGATTAACGGTTGTAAATGCATAAAATGCATAGAAGTATAATCTTAGATTAATTATAAAAAAAATATAAAAAAAAAGGGTGTAAACTATAAAAAAAAATCCAATCATATACATAAATATATATTATTTTTATTTTATTTTTTTTTTTTAAAAAAAAAGTTTTTTTCGTTTGATATAATTATATTATTTTTATTTATATGTGTGGGATAATGTGGGATAATAATTAGTATATACACTTAAAAATTATTGTAGTTTTATTTATATATTTGTTTTTTTTTTTTTTTATGTATATTATTTTAGGATATGTTAAGATAGTAAATTTGTTGAACTTATAATATTTTAAAATTATTATTATTTCTTATGTATTGATTAATTTTGCTAGATAAATTAAAAATAATATTTAGAAAATTTATATAAATTAAAAATGTAAAATTATCTAATATTATGTGAACAAAGATATTGCAAATGCAAATATAATTAAATAAATTTATTTATTTAATAAATCCTAAAACTTTATTTTATTTATATTAGCAATTATAAATGAACAAATAAAAATATTGTCATTTCTTTATTTTATCTTTTATATAAAAAATTTAATATAAGTAATTGTATTTATAATATTAATAATAAAGATTATTATAATTCTTTTTGTTTTAAATTTATAAATCATATTAAATTAATTAAATTAAATCTTATTTATATTAAATAATTAATATATTTATTATTTTTTATATATATTTTAATTTATATATTATTATAATTAATTACTTATTTAGAAATTATAAAATAATAAAAATGTAATAAATTTAAAAAATTGTATATAAAATTTAGTAATACAATTAAGTTTGATATAGAAAACTCTTGATATAATGAATTTTTGAATAAATATAATAAAAATATTCTTATTATAGCAAATTGCCAATCAAATCTCTTAAAATCTTTACTATAACCTTATAGCTAAGGTTGTAAATATTTCTTAAAGTAATTACTGAATACAACATACATCAATGCCATAGGAGAAATATTACCTTTAAGTATTTTTGCCATATGTAAGTATATGATAGTAAGGTAATAAGGTTGTAAGGTACTAAGGCAGTGTTGTCATGGGATATTGATAGGACACTGATGAGACAGGTAGGACATTTGAGACATAGTATGAGATAGGTTGAGATATATAGCTAGAACATATAGCTAGGACAATAAATCTCTGAAACATCAAAAATGTATATCACTGTATTAAGGTATTAGTAAGGTAATAGTAAGCTGATATTAATAAATTATGTTTATATGCTAATTAATATGTAAATTATTATTGATTTA
This sequence comes from Funneliformis mosseae, assembly GCA_910592005.1. Lineage (NCBI taxonomy): Eukaryota > Fungi > Glomeromycota > Glomeromycetes > Glomerales > Glomeraceae > Funneliformis > Funneliformis mosseae. The sequence goes on along the minus strand of CAJVPP010003655.1, from coordinate 3,269 downwards.
AATGATTAATAAATCAGACATGTGAAATTTATAAATTTATTTAGAAAAAATATGCATTTATTATAAAACTATTATAAACTATTAATAATTATGATATATATATAATGTATAATATTAAAATAATTAAAATTTACTATTTGCTAAAAATTCGTTTAGTATATCTTAAAGATTGTAAATCAAATCAGTTAGATCTAAAGATTATACTTCTGCTAAAATAGTATTAGAGCCATTTTCTTCATTAATATCACTAATATGAACTGTTAAATCAACAATATCACCAATATTCAGTTTAATATTAAAATAAGATTGTGAAGGTAATGTTAACTTTAAATTGTTATCATTAGTATTTGTTTCATCTTTTAAGCTAATAATATTACTAATAGAATTGATATTAATACTTTCTTTTAACTCACTTTCAATAAGATCTTTTCTAATATAATTCAATTTCTTTTAAATATTATTTATATAATAAGATCAAATTTTAGCCATAGCTTCAAGTTTATTCAAAGTTAAATTAGTTCTATTTTTACCTAACATCTAACTAAGAATTGAAAATTTTCTTTTACAATTTGTTTGAGTTAGATTAATAGAAAAAATTCAATAAGTAAGCTCAGCCAAATGCTGTAGTTGTGTTTTAATCAATCTTCACCATAATTTAGGAGATTTAAAATTAGAAACATAAGGAAGTTCAAAAGGAGAAAACCTTAATTTAAATCTATGAAATTGTGTCATTAATTCTTCACTTTCTTTTCACATATGACTAAGATTCTGCCATACTTCAATTGCAGTTAAAGAAGCTTTATGACAAAGCATCATCTTTTAAATCTTTACCTATATATAAAAAATTATTAATTATAAGACTAATATATATTATTTAATTATATTATAATATTTAAATATCTCAATAATGTGGATAAAAATAATAAGCCAAAATATAAAGAGGATGTAAAAATTCATCAAATCGATAATTAAATTTTTAATAATAAAAAGTTTAAAGGTATTTATACTTGCTAATCAATATATTGTATAAGTCAATTTAATAAGATGAATAAAACAATCAGATAAAGTGGCTTCATTTGTCTCTAAAAGATTTATACATTCTTTTATTAGCTTTCATATAGAATGAATTAATCAACATGTAGAAAAGAATAATTCATCTTCCAATAAAATAGTAATATTCTGATTTGTAATAGATTCTGAATGTTCATTTAATATCTAATAAATTAATAAAATTAAATAAATTAATTTTATTTTTATTTAATTAATTATAATATTAAATTTTATTTATCTAATCAAATACTTTTTGAGTTTTTAATAAAGCATTTATTGTTATAAATATAGATCCTTAATATATTTTTACCTAATTTTATAATTCATTACCTTTAATTTTCATATTAATAAATTCTTACTTTAAAAGAGAATTATTAACATGTAATGTATTAAATATTGATTAATTTTATCACATTTAATAATAAAATTTTTAATATCCTTAAGTTTAACCAAATTAGATGCAATTAGATTAATTATATAAGCTATACAATATATATCCCATATATGTAAATATATTTATTGAATATTCTATTTTGCATTTTAACAATTAGAAGTATTATCTATAACAACTATAGCAAATTTATCACTATCAAGCTGCTCAATAATATTAGAAATTTTATTTGTTAAAAATTCACTTGTATGTGAATCTGATGAATAATTATGTAAATTAATTAAGTATTTTATCTGAGTATCAGTTATAATAATATAATTATAAATCGATTCCATTTGAGGTATTATTTACCCATCCAACACTATAATAATAAAATATTAGAATAAAAATATTAAATATTAAAAAATATAATTATTTTATAATAAATTTATATTTATTTATAAAGGATGATCACGGGTATCTGAACAATAAGTATTTTTGTTTATTTGCTTTGTTTATATGTTTACATATATTTCTAATTTAAGTATTTGTTTAAGATATAAATAGATGTCAATCACAATAATAACAAATAATTTTCTTTCGAACAAAAATGGTTAAAATAAAAGAATTGAATATTAAACAATATGAACAATTCTTTACAGTCACAAACAAAGTGATTCATATCAAAAAATTGCTGACATTATTCAATGTAGTAAAATAACTGTTCATAATGTAATAAAACGTTTTAAAGAAACTGGTTCTGCAATACTAAAAAAATGTTATAATCTGAAGCAATTTTTTTAATTCATATGCACAATTTTCACTCAAAAAGATTGTTACATAAAATTCAAAGCATTATCGCTTTATTATTCAAAAAATTCAAAATTATGGATTAAAAAAAAAAGAAAGTTTCAACTGTTACAATTTGTCAAACTCTTAAAAAAGTCAGCTTACATTTATATATTATCTGCTTTAAGCTATTAATTTCTGAAAATAATAAAGAAAAAAGATTGGCTTGAACAATTGCAAAATGGAAGAAGTTGTATGGTCTGATGAATCAACATTTGATATTTTTTTCAAACAAAGTTCTTTTTTTGTGCAACTATAAAAAACTTTCATTTTTTTTAAAGGTTCATCTTATTTATTAGTAGGTTGATTAAGTTGTTTTTTTGAGTTTACTTTTGCCATTATTAGCATTATGTAAAGAAAAAAATACGTAAAAAATAAATATGTAAAAAAAAATATGAAATATAAGACACAATGCTAATGTGAATATTTATTCATTTTTTAATTTTATTTAAAAACTAAGTACAGAGAACTACAAAATTATATATATATAAATCTAGTAAAATTTATTTTAAGCAAAACTTCATTATATCAAAAAAAATTTGTTATAAAGAAAATTCGTTATAAAAAGAGTTATTTTATATATAATTTTTTCTGACTTTAATTTGTTAAACGTAGTATAAATTTTTAATTACTAAATTTAATATAGTAAAGGTTTTTTTATTTAAAATTTGTTTGATACTGAAAATCCATTGTATTGTAAAATTCATTATATTAAAATTCATTGTAAAAAAAGTTGACTGTAATATAATATAAATAAATAATATAAATATGTAATTTATATTTTTTAAAAATTAATAATTAAGAAAAAACTATTAAATATATTTTATTTTTTACTATTATTATTTGAATTTTATTATAAAAATTGTATTTTTTAATTATAAATTTTAAAAAAAATAAATAAAAAAATACTTAATTAATTATATATACAGTCAACTCTTGATATAGCGAACTCTTGATATAATGAATTTTTTGAACAAATATAATAAAAATACTCTTATTA
>CAJVPP010003654.1:0-11113 GCA_910592005.1 Funneliformis mosseae | reverse complement strand
ATTATTTAAAAAACTTCTTAATAAACTTAAATTTCTTCTAATAAAGTTGATAAAATATATATTAAACTATATTTTTTCTATAATAATTATATTATTAATATTAATATTTTATTTTTATTAAAAAATTAATGCTTTTTTTTTATGTTTGTAGGCAAATTTGCCTACTTTATAGTTTAAGGGATAACATAAGTAAATAAATAAATAATAATATAATAATAAATATAACTTAACAGCATAATTAATATCTTTTAAAACTTCTGCAATTATCAAAAAGAGGTAAAAGATGAATCTATATAATAGAAAGATTATACAACTTTGAACTTAATTCTAAAATAAGCTAGATAATAATTTAAACATTTAATTAATTTTAGATTTATATTAAAAATATTTATTTTTTTAGAATTAAAGCATACTCAAAGAAAAAATCATAATTAGTCTACTATAAGGCAAATCTGAAATATAAAGTAAAATTATAGCATGCCTGTTAATATCATATGAAGTCAATTTTATTGTGCTATAAAGATTGATGAATGATCAATATTATTAATATTGTTAGCAGTTTTAACTTAGTTAACATTTTTATTTTATTATTATTAATTATTAAATTATTATCATTATTAAATTATAATTTATCTTTTATATTTATCTTAACATTATAAAATAGTTTAGTATTAAATAGTAATTTCTTATAATTGTATTTTTGTATAAATAAAATAGAACATTGTTCTTGCAAAAAGGCAGAGATAACAGTAATAACTCAATAGTTTGAGTTTAAGACTTAGAATCTAAGGTTAAAGATTTGCTAAGGATACAAATCTCTATAATAAAGAAAATTCTTTCTAAACTACACATATTAAATCCTTCAACATATCAATTATATTTATCATATTTACAAGTTTTTAAAGTTATTTACTTGTCTAAATATAAACCTAAAGTTAATTGTGATAGGACTTATTCTACAATAACTTAGTAGTTTTTTGTATGTTACTCCCTATTATTAAGTTATCATTACCATAAGTTTAATGAACTAAGCATAAGGTTAACACTGTAAGATAACTCTAAAATATAAGGTAAAATTATAACATACCTGTGAAGTAATAATTTTTTAAAAATTTTATTTTTTTGTTTTGTTTCATTTGTTTAATTTTATTTTTTATTTTATCTTATTCACTTAATTTCATTTTATAGTTTTATTTTATTTTCTTAATTTTATTTTATAGTTTCATTTTATATGTTTAATTTCATTTTATAGTTTTATTTAGTTTTCTTAATTTCATTTTTTCATTTCGTTTTTTTTATTTTTTTTATTTTATTTTTTAATTTCCTTAAAAAAATGATATTTTTTTTTTAAAAAAAATATATTATAAATTAATAAATTAATAAAACTGTTATATAACAATTAATAGGTTGTATATTAAAATAAAATAACTCATCTTATATATTATAGTAAAATTATATTTGTGTAATAAAATCAGTATCATTTACTATATTGAATAATTTATTAACATTATACTGAATAATTCATTATAATATCAACAAATTTTCTTATAATAAAAGTCTGATCAGTCTAGACATTAAATTCATTATATTAAAATAAAACTTATTATAATTTTATTGCAATTTTTAATTTCTTGCTAGGTTGTTATATGTTTTAAATCTTGTATTATCTCTTTATATTCTTTATATAACTATAAAATAAATTATTTGGATCATAATTTATTAAATCAAATTTTATAAGAGAAGTAGTAGAATAATATACATAATTCATGTAAAGTTCTTTAATATTAAAATACTAGCATCCCTTATATGAATTATATCTACTTAAGCATATTATTTTGGTTAGATTTGATGTATTTTTCGATTAAAATAAAATATACATCTTTAATATAAAATGATTTTAGTTATTCTATCTATACAATTAATACTATTTATTTAAAATAAAATTTTGTTAGAAATAAATTTATAAATTAATATAGTAATTGTAAAAAAAAACTTAATTGGCTAATATTTTAAGTTTTTTAATAATTGGCTTTATAAATAAATTAAAATCCTTTGATACTTTAAGTCTAAAAAAATTAATAAAATTTTTTTAAGTACTCATTTTTCTGATAGAAAATTGGCATTTATAAATAATATAATTCAATAATCATCAGTCTTTTGTCTAAAAATCTGATAACCACTAATAGATCTAGTCAAAGTAATATTATGTACATCTTAAAAATATCTTATTTTTAATAAATCTAAATAATAATTTCTATTATAAAGTTAAAAAAATATGATCAATTTAGTAAAATTACAAAAAAAATTATTTTTACACAAATATTAAACCAATCTTAAAAAAAAATTAAATGTAAATAGTTGAACTTGCTAAATAACTTTACTTAAAAATAAATATAATTAAATTTGATTAAAGTACTCAAATTATCCTGTAAAGTTAAAATAAAAATATTGTGATATTAATAAAGTTATAAAAAATATATATTATTATATAAATATTAAATTAATCTTAAAGTTATAAAAAAAAATTATTTTTATATGAATATTAATTCTATCTTAATAAAAAATTAAATATAAATAGTATTGAATCTGTTAAATAACTTTTATTTAGAGATAAAAAGCAATTGAATTTTATTAAAGTACTCAAATTTCATTATTAAATCTTTATATTAATGTTTATAAAAAAAGATATTAAATAAATATAAAAATTAGAATTTACAAATAAAAAAATTACATTTAATAAAAATCCTTATAAGCTTAATTATTTAAGTTTAAAAAATAAAGTTTTTTTTTTTAAAGATTATATTACAGTAGCAATCATAATTATCTGACCCCAAATATTTTTCAAAGTCATGTCATAACCTACCATAAAAATTTATATGATTTAAGTTCAATAATAATCTTGATCATCTGCAAAATTATAGGTTTGTACAATATATAAATCAGGAGTTAGATGATCAGTGAATTTACACTATAAAAAATGATGCTTTCTCTTAATAAATGATATGAAATTGCTTTTTTACATGAACATTCAAAAGGTTCAAAGTGAGGCTATAAAAAAATAGCTTCCTATGTTGATTATAGCAAATCTACAGCAATTTATTAAATTCAAAAATACCATTTAAATAAGAATTTAACTGATGAATAAAAGTTAGATCGATCTTGTAATATGACCAAAATACAAGATAAAAGAATTGTAAAAATGATAATGAAAAAACATGATTTTACGGCTACTAAAATATAAAATAAACTTAATAAACAAGGAGTTATAATTAGTAAAAGTACAATTAGGCAACATCTTAGTAAGTCTGGGATAAATTTGTGAAAGAAATTTTAAAACTTTTGCTTTCTGAAAAGTATAGAATTGCCTGATTAAAATAGATAAATAAACATCAAAAATTCAATTAGAATAAAGTCATTTTACTAATAAAAGTACTTTTCAATTATTCTAGTCAAATAGAAAGGTCTGGCAATTCACTCAGAAGAAAAAAGTATTTTATATAGTTAAGCATCCACAGAAGGTTTACATTTGAGATTGTTTTTCATTTAAAGGATTTGGTAAGTTAATTTGCTTTGAATAAAATCTGGATACTCTTTTTATGAATAGTATTTATAAAAGGATCTCTTACCTTCTGTCTATGAGTTTTTTGATGAAGATAGCATAGAGTGGATCTTGTAAGAAGATAATAATCCTAAGCATCATTCAAAACTTTGCAAAAAATGAAAAAAAGAAAATGAGGTAACTGTATTACTTTGGCCATCTATGTCATTTGACCAAAATCTAATAGAAAATTTGTGGCAACTTATGAAAATTAAAATATCAAAAAAAAAATTGGTACAACTAGGAGATTAAAGGCAAAATTAACAAAAGAATAGAACTAATTCTCAAATAAATTAGCTAAAAAAATTAGTAATATGAAAAGAAGGGTTGTAGCATTAATAGAAGTGAGAGAAGACTATACTATGTATTAATGACTAGGATTGGTCTTATACTTTATAATAATAAAAAAATTTTTTATTGTTTATTGATTATTTTTTAAATGGCAAGAAGTCAGATACTTATAATTCCTACTGTAAATAAAAATAAAATACTTTTTTTTGTTAAAAAAATTAAAGATTGGAAAATTAATTTTTAGTAATATTAATTGTACAAATATAATTAATTATACAACTGTAATTAATTATTAATTAAAAATTTTCATATCATTTCATATACAATCTAAAATTTGCTAATTAATTACTACCCTATAATTATTTATCATTTTATAGTTAATTATTATTTTATAATTATTTAATATATATATAAGACTATTAAATTTAAACTAAAATATGCAAACTTAACCCCTTACATATTAAAAATTTGCCTAAAAATATATAAACTAATAATCTTACTATAATTAAAAAAGTTTTAAAAAAATACGTAAATTAAATCTTACCCTTTTTAATATCTTTATAATAGTTAAGCATCATTTAACTTTATTTTTATATATATATATTTCTGGATCCTTTTATCATTTTTTTTAGTAAAATCTTTTACTCACTTCTTTTTTTTTATTTATAAGAAAAAAATTTAGTAAAATAAAAAAATAATCAATTAAACTTTAATAATATTACACGAAAGAAGACATGGATAATGACAATCTAAAAGATGATATTGATCCCTAAGAAATCATATATGTCTTTTATGTCATCTATGTTATCTATAGCATATATTTCTTTTATATAATATATTTCTTTTATTTATTTTATTTTATTTATCTTATATATCTATTATATTTACTTATTTCATATATTTTATTTATTATATTTATTTCTTTTATATCTTCGGTAACTTTATATTTTCTATTTATATAAATAAAGGACAATTTTTTTAGTATAGCAGTATATCTAACTCATAGTTTTATATAATAGTTTAGTTTAATTCCTCTAATATAATTGTATAGTATAGAGTGCTGATTAAGGCAGTACTCCATTATTATAGCTATTGAATAAACTGTTAATTTATTGACACTCTTCTAAATCTAAATATCAAATTAAACCTTCTGCTTACCACCTATATAAATTGCTTTACTTATCACCCATAAGCATTTTAAAGAACTAACCGTAACAATAACAAATAATTTATCATACCTTTTCAAAAATTTTTTTATGTTCGAATATATTTAGTCTTTTTAAATTCTATATTATATTTATTATTAATTGTGTCAGTATATTATATCGTAATTAGTGTAATAGTAGAAATATTTAGATTATCAAATGAGATTCTTATAAGAATTGGCTATATAATATTATTATTTTAAACAATTCAAATGATTATTAAGAGAGCATTTTGTGAAAATCTTATCTTTAAAAATCCTAATAAAATGTTTCAGAATGATGAAATAACTGTAACAGATATTAATACTGATACTAATAAAATAAATAATTTTAAAGTCACTATTACACTTACTGCTTTTGTATTAGTATTCCTTTCTTAAATAATAATATTCCTGTCTTATCTAATGTTCCTAATAGAATATAGTTATTATAACTGATTTCTTACTGTAATGTATGTAATATGATTATTTAATAGTCTTATTTCATATCTAGTTTATTTGAATGGAGAATATCACATATCTGATATGTATTTTTATGTGTGATTTTCTATTTGCAGTTTTATAGTAGCATTTTTGTTGCTAGCTATGGTATTCTGTTCAAATTTAGCTTATGAGTTGATATTTTTGAGGCAAATTATGATGTTTTAAGCATATGTGCTATATATGCTACAAGTATTATAAAACGTTACAGATGCTACAAACATTACATAAATGTAGATAAAAATTATATAAAATTTATAAAATTTTAAAATCCAGCTAGCCAGACTTAAAAATATGAAATTTTGGTTTGATATTTAAATGAATTTAACTGAATTTTTTTAATTCTATTTTTTATGATCTTTTTGATTCCTTTTAATTTAATTTAATTTTTAATATTTATAAATTTTTGTTTAATCTTCATTTATTAATTATTTTAATTTTTGATATTTAATTTAATTTTAAATACTCCTTTTTAAAAATATTTTTTATAATCATAGATTTTAATATTTAATATTTTTTTTTTTTTAATTTTAATTTACATATTATATCTCCTATTTTTAATTTACAGTATTTTTATTTTTCTGATTTAATTTATTTAGGGTATTCTCAAATACTTAACTCAATAGATCAATCTATTATATTTGATTAATTAAATCTTAAGTAATAATCATGATTAAATTGATTCTCAAATTGATTCTAAATATCAAAATTGATTCTAATCCTTACCTTTAGCTTATTATAATAATGTGATTTTTTCTTATTCAGATGTCCTCTTTGTTTAATTTCTTTAAAAGATTAACACATTTGATTTTTTAAAAATAAATAAATTAATAAATAAAAGTAAATTCATAGTATGTTTACATTATTAATTCTTTTTTTTAATTGTAAGATATGAATTAAATTAAATTTAATAAATAAATCAAAAAATTGATATAAAATTACAATTCTTATAAAATAGTTATACCTATCATTATCTGAATTTAACTTCTAAGACTACTACTAAGGTTAAAAGAAAAAAATTCTATCACTATTAATAAAACATTTCAAAAAAACCTATTGATAAATCTGATAAAGATCAATAAGATGTATCAGCTTCAAAGGTTACTAAATGCAAATTTGCAGCAATTTTAACAGCTATTACTAAACTTTGGTAAAATAAACTAACTCAAGAATCAGTTTATAATAATGAACTTTTAAATATTATAATTTGATAGTAATCATTTAACTGCATGATAACAAATTAAAGATTTCTGTAAAGTAGAAAAAGAAAAAATAGAAAAGTATTTAAATTTGAATTAAGATTTAATAAAATAATTAATTTTTATATAGTTATAATAATAAAATAATAAATTAACAGATTTGATATAATAAAATTGATTTAATAAATATTTTATCTATAATTATATTGAGTAATGTACTAAAAAAATTAATAATACTTTAATAAACAATATGGAAAAGAATTTATTCTGAAAAATATAAGATCTGTATAAAAAAACTATTTTTAAGTATATTTTAAATTATTTTAAAGTAAATTGTAATGATGTCTTACCTTATAAAAAAGGATGCTATATGAATATTAATAGATACTCTTTATTTTTATAGATTTCATATTTTAAAAATTAATATCTTTACTGAAATTCTGATTTAGTGACTTTAATGCTATTAGTATGTGACCATCATATGACTATATGATCATGTACAGGTAGTATTTTTATTTTTTTAGTTATCTAGTTTCTACCTTATTTCTTTGTATCGGCTATATAAAAGTGATATAGAATATTAATTTAATAATTTATATAAATATTTTAAAAGAGTAGCTTTTAAAAAAAATGTTTATATGTATTTTTTAATTTCTGATATATTGCTTTATGTCAACATTATAAAGGTGATAAATCTGATTTTTAAAAAAATTTTAAAAGTAAAAAAATCTATATATATATTAATTTAATAAATAAAATAAAATTTTTATTTTATTTTAACTTGCGATTGCTTAAAAATATTTTTTTAAATAAAAATAAATAACTTTTGAAATGTTTGATTTAAATTACTCAATATATTCATATTAAAAATTTGATATAAAATATAGTTTTTTAGAATTCAGAAATAAAGTTAGAATTTATCATGTTATGCATATAGTCATCTAAATATTAACTTAAAAAAACATTTTGTATAAAATAAATGATTAAAATAAAATGTAATTAAATTGCAATAATAAAATGATTTTTTTTAGTATTGTAAAAAATAAAAATAAATATAAGAAGTCCAAGTTATGTTCAGTGATGTTCTGCACTGCATTTATTTCTTAATGCAAAAATTCAAGCAATTCTTATTATTTTCATAGAATCTCCAAAAATGTCTTTTAAAGTATTATTACTAATAAATACTAAAATTCGTAATAATAATGATTAAAAAAATAGATAATTACAGTCAGACCTCTATATAATTACACCCTATATAATTACACCTTTATATAAGAACTCAGTTTTATGAAATAGATTTTAACTTAATTAGTTTACCTCTTTATAGTCACTAATTGATTATAATCACTATCATCACATAATCTGTAATGTATATATTATTTTTATAGTAAATTTGACCTCTCTACAATCACAAATTTTGATTGGTCACAAATTAATAAAATCTAATTGGCGGTAAATTAATTTTTATTCAGTTGATTTATTTTTTTTTTTGTAAAAAATTTTTCGATCATTTCTATCATTTCTATTAACATTTAATACATATATAACTTTTTTACCTTTTTTTTCTTTCTTTTATTTTTTCTCTTTATGTGATAGGCAATTTTTTAAAGGTTAACTAAAAAGTAAAAAGAAGTTATTATTGAGTTCTTTTTTCTTCTCTTATTACTGTTAATTGATAATTATTATTGTTGAGTTTGCATTACTTTTTTTTTTAATTTTTATTATTGAAATTTTGTTAATTGCTTATTGATATTTTTGTCTTTTAAAAAGGATTTTTAAGAAAAGTTTTTTCTTTTAAATAAATATATAAGTATACTAAAGTTTTTCATTTACTTGCTTCTGGTATTTTTTTTTTCTCTTTGAATAATTATTTTATTTTATTAAAGGAAAATAATCTTTTTTTTTAATTTTTTGTTGTTAGATTTTTGTTGGTTACTTGTTGATACTTTGATTTTTTGTTGTTAAATCTTTATTGGTTATTATCAATACTTTCTCTTTAATTTTTATTATCAGATTTTTGTTGAATATTTTTATTATCCTTATTATACCTTCTAAATCCAAACAACATTGTTCAGCTATTAGCGATGACCTTAAATTTCAAATATATACTGTAAATGGTCAGAAGCTAATAAAAATAAAAAATATCATGAAACTGCTACATATTTTAACGAAATATATCTAAATTTAACAATTGAATGAAGTACTATAACTAAGATTTTAAAAGAAAAGGATGGGTGAAAGGCTGTAATTAATACTAAAATTTCAAATAAAACATTTAGGTATATATTTTTTTTTTTATAACTTTTAAAACTTCATTACTTCTCATGAATTTTTTAAAATATAGGTATAGAGAAGTTAGGTTTCTGATATTAGATCATGCTATAAGTCTATAAGTAGTAAATATAATAACTAAAAGTATTATTTTAACTAATTTGTTAATTAAAGAAAAAGCCAGGATTTTTGCTTAAGTATTTAATATATAAGAAAGTGACTTGGTTTTTTCTAATGGATGATTAGAAAAGTTTAAGAAATGCAATAATATTCAAAGATATCATATATATAGAGAAGTAAAAGTACTCTATTAGAATTATAGATACTTGCTGAATCCTTCTCAAAATAATTTCGTTATATCCTTTTCTATGTTTTTAATATAGTTTTAACAGTTTCAGCTTTCATCATATTGAATGGATTTTGTCATATCCCTTATTATGATTTTAATCTAAGTTTCAACTGTTATTAAGGGATTTCATCTCTCATCTATAATTAGAATCACTTTCAGAAAAACAGATAAAATTATGCAAATTTTTAGGTTAATATACTCTTAATTAAATTTATAATATTGACGAAACAGGTCTTTTTTACTAAATATTTCCTAATTAAACACTTTCAACAAGTTCTGTTTTTAGTCAGAAGAAAGATAAAACTAGAATAATAGTTCTTCTTGGAGTTAATGCAACAGGAACTGATAAACTTATACCATGGGTTATTGGTAATGCAAAATGTTTAAGACCCTTTTTATTAATTAATTTAGAACAGCTTCCTGTTCATTATCATGCAAATCCTAAGACATGAATGAATTCTTCTATTTTTAAAGAAGTGCTTTACTATATAGATAATCATTTAGAATGCAAAATAAAAAAATTCTGCTTTTAGTTAACAATGGCATCATCACATTTTGATTTATATTATAATTCTTCAAATATAGTAGCTGAATAAGATAATATTTCAATTTTAATAACTTTTTTTATTAAATTCAGTTTTTTTTTGAAGGATCTTTAAGTAAGTTATAATTAACATTTTAAGATTATATTGATTCTAATTCTAATGTTAGTTACGATAATGATAATAATATTGGTACTAAAAATCAACTAAAATCAAGACGTGGTATGTTTTAATATTAAAATTAATATAATATTTAGAAAATTTTACTAACTCTACTTAAAATACTTAAAAGGTCATTGTAGTAATAATAATAATAATAGTACTAAAGGTACTTTTCAACTTAATTTAACTTATATTAAAGTAATTTTTTTATTACCTAATACTACAAGTTATCTTTAACTACTTGATGCTAGAATTATCAAGAGCTTTAAAGTTCATTATAAATGAAACTATTGTTAACATATTTTAAAACTTTTTAAAGAAGGTAAAAATATAAATAAAGAAAAGATTAATATCAAGAAGGTTATTGATTATTTGGTGAATACATAAGACAATGTAACTGAAGAAATAATTTTTAATTATAAGTTAAAACTGAAATATTGCTTTCTTTAATTGATGATGATATAATTGACATAACACAAATTCAACAAAATATTCTAAATAATAAAATAGCAAATACTAATTGAATGATTGATGATTTAGATATAGCATCAGATAATTCTTTTGCTATTCCATTAACAAATGCATTGAATGATTTTTTTTGTGATTTAGAGAAAGATATACTAACTGAAGACATTTTAGATAAAAATGATATCATCAAATTGATTTAAAAGAAAATGAATAGTAAGGATAATAATTTGGATGATTCTGAAAATGAGCCAGTATTAGTTTCTTTAGATGATGCAATAAAATCTTTACAAATTTGGATAATTTTCTTTGAACAATAAGAAATGGATAAATTTAAAGATAATGATGAATGCATTTTTAGAAAGTATCTTAAAACAGTTCAGAAACTTAAATCACAAACTAAAAAATAAGTTTCAATAACTGATTTTTTTACTTGTTAAAATTAAAATTTTATTATAAAAAAATAATGCTGTTTTTATAATAATCAATAAATAATTTGATATGAATTTATGCTAATTATTATTTTACATTTTTTATTATTATATTCATAGT
>CAJVPP010003653.1:0-11114 GCA_910592005.1 Funneliformis mosseae | reverse complement strand
TTAACAAATATTTACTATATCCTTCTCTTCCTCTGAATCAAAAAAAATTATTATTCATGATTTGATTAAAACTTTTATTATAGCAGATATCTCTTTAAAAAAGGTTAATCTATTACTTGATTTTTTAAAAAATACTGTAAAGAAGGTAGTACTATTTCACAAATAATAATTTTATGTTAATTATATATACTTTGCACTTTTTCTTTATGTATAAAAGATTTTAAAAATCTTTTTCAAAAACCTGTTTCTACAATTATAGATGAAACTATTGATGTTTGTTAAAGAAGTATAGTTAATACACTTTATGTATATCACAAAGATATTAAGTTAGTTTTCGTAAATTTCTTACTCATATAAATTATGTGACTATAGGTCAAACTTTATCAATATCCTTCTAAAATATGATATTTCAATTACTTCTCCTTATCTTTTTCTTACTGATTTAGCCATATATATAAAAAGTATTATTATAAAATTTTACATCCTATTATATCACTATTAATTCATATCTATTATTATACACATATTTTAAATTTAATTGAGTAAGAATTATTTTTTATTCTATATATATAATTTTTAATTTTACAATAATAATATAATAAATTATTTTTTATTTTTTTTAGCAATACTTGATATATCTTTCTGTAGTTAAACTATTATTAGAAAAAATTAAAGAAATATTTGTCAAAAGGTTAACACATTATCATTAATATATAGATTATTTACAATTTTATAGAATGTATCAACCATGAAAAATTCCTATTCCTTGTAAAACAAGATGGAATTTTTAGTTTGAAATAGTTTCTTATATAAAAGTTTACCTTATCTATTGGTATAAATTTTTTCAAGTTAAAATTGCAAAAGATAAAACTAAAGCATTAAAAGTTATTATAACACTTCTTTTTAATAAATAACAATTTAGACTTATTACAATTTATATAAATTATTTTTCTATTTTTTTTCATTATTTTATTCATACACTAGATTTTTTCAATAAGAAAAACCAGTATTTCTTTTATTGAAAATCAATTATAAAATTTACAGCATATATAAAAAGTAATATGATTGCAAAAACTTTGATTCTAATTTGGATTCAATAATTATTAGTCATCATTTTCAACCAAATGATTTGTATTCTACTTTTTGAGAAGTATTTAAAGTAGCATATAAAAAGTTTATAATATATATTTCTTTTTATTTTAGCATTCTTTTTTATGCATCTCAAGTTTTTAATCCAAAATTTATTCATTTTGGTAAAATAATATTATTAAATGAATAGGTGATTTATTGTAGATCTATTATAAATATAAATATTACATTAAAAGAATTTTGACTAAGTATAGTTGAATAATTACCTATTTTATATCAAATAGTATAGATTATATTTGGTTACCAATTTCTTCTTATAAGTATAGAATAAAGTTTTTTTAAATATAATTTGACTCTAAATGATAATTGATAAAATTTATCAGAAGAATCTTTATGTAATTTAAATATGCTTTATTTTAATAGTAATTTAAGCATATAAAAGTTTTATTTTGAAATAATAAAAAAATAAATACACATTTATCATATTTAGTAAATTATAATAAAAACTTGATAAAAATTATAAATTTTATTATAAAAATATAGCATATTTATTTTATTTTTTAATACACAACATTATGCAAAATTTACTTTTAGTGTAGATATTAGCATTTTATTACTGCAGAAAATCATCATTCCTGATTCAGGTCCTGCTAAATTTTAACCTTTATCTAAATATTTAGACAGACAGATAAACTATTATTAAGATAAGAAGATTGAATTAATTTCTGATTAGTCTGCATAATTAGCGTAATAATGCTAACATTCTTAAAACTCTAAGTTATTTATTGCAATACAATAAGCTTCTGAGAAACTTTTACTATTTTTGCCACATAGGCCCAATAATTATTGAACTAAAAATAATCTGTTATTTTTGCTACATATAATATAATTATTACGCAATAATTTACATTTTACATAACATTAATTATATGTGACTATATGGTAACCTCTGTATTAATCAAATATATTTAATTTTAACTAATTTCTAGCTTGAAATATTACCTACAGAATATTAATGCCTTGTATAAATTAAGGGATAATACTCAATTAAATTAGATGCATCTTTCAGCATAATTTTATATGAATATTTTCATATTCACATAGTTTCACCTCTTATTTTACAATGAATTTGTGATACATTTTTTAATGAAACTCAAATGAAATAACAAGGAGAAACATTTAATATATTGTTGCATTTTCCTGAAAATGTAACATACTATCACGCATGTATCAGAATTACCTAATAGAATACCATATGAATTTCTTAATATAAGAATTAAGTTATTAAAAGTTATTTAAAGGCAGTTTGATGAGTCTAATGAGAAGATTCCTTAACAAATATAATTTGATAATAAGTAATTAATTAATTCTTTAAATAATTTTACTGCTATCAACTTTCAAACATAAATTGCTTACATCTTTATTTTTTCTAAAAAAACTTCTTTGTTTTTTAACATATTACAACTGAGTAAATCCTAAGAAATTTATTTAAATGTCATAATACTAGTCACATGATACTCTTAATCCTAACTGGGTAACTCAAAACTAGATCATGTGACCTCTAAATTATATGATCAAGCAAAGTTTGTATAATATTAACTTTGAAAAATGTTTTTCTAGTTTTTGTATTGCAGTTGTAGTAACGTAATTTTATATTATCTGTAGTAAGGTTTATATAATCCAGATTGTGAATCTTTAGTTAAATTTTTACTCAGGTCTCAGCTTAACTAAGCTTTTAACCTCTAGCTATTCATTTAGATGCATAAATAAACTATTATTCAGATTGACAGATCAAATTAATTTCTAATTAATTTGCATAACTGGTGTTACAATGTCAGCAATTTTAAAAAAAATTAAAATTTTTCTACTGCAATGCAGCAAAATTTTACGAGAATTTTGCCATTTTTGCATTACACTGACACTATAATTTTTGTCAAAAATAACTTTCTAAATTATTTTATACTGTAGAATATTATAATTACTGTGCAATATTTGTGATTTACACTAAATTAATTATATATGACTGGTATAGTAATCATTGCATCAATCAAACATTAATTTTAATTAATTTCTAATATAAAACATCACTTAAAATATTACTCTTTGTGTAAATTAAGGAATAATACAGTTAAATTACATACATTTCTCAGTGTAATTTATCATGAATATCTCTATATTCATAAATTCTATATCTTATTATACAATGAAATTGTGTTTAATTAATTTAATAAAACTTAAATGATATTACGAAGAGAAATGTTTAATATATTATCACATTTCTTTAAAAATGCAGTATGATCTTATGTATGCATCATAATTGCTAATTTAGCATACCATATAGACTTTATAGCATAAGTATTGAGAAAATATTGAAAGTTATTTAAGAACTGTTCAATAAGTCTAGTGAAAAAATTCCTTAATAGAGGTAATTTTATAAAAAGTAACTTATTAATTTTCTGAATAATTTTACTGCTATTAACTCTTAAATATAAATAGCTTATTTCTTTATTTTTTCATAAAATCTTTTTTTGTTTTTAAATATACTACAATTAAGTAAATTCTAAAAAATTATTAAATTATCATAATACAAAATCACGTGATATATCACAACCTAATCACGCTACTAAAAATCAAGTTATATGACCAAAGTCATATGATTTGAAAATAAGTTTTATATAATATCAAAAATTTTAAAAATCTCTTTAAAGTTTTTATACTACAGCTCAGTAAATCATGTGATTTATGTATTACTATAACAGATCTATATAACTCAGATCATATATTTTATTTAAACTTTATCTGTCTATTAAAATTTTAGTCTCTAGCTATTCTATTACCTATATTAGTATTTTATATTAATTTCTGATTAGTCTACATAAATAGCATAACAATGCTAGTATTTATTAAAAAATTATCTAAGTTTTCTATTGCAGTGCAACAAAGTTCTTATAAAACTTTACCATTTTTATAAACACAGCGTAATAATTATTAAACTAAAAATAATCTATATTATTTTTATCACGTATAATATAATTATTTGCTATTTATTACAATATATACTAAATTAATTATAATCAACTACTAAGATTATACTTTTAACAATTTTTCACCTTTAATTTCAAATAACTATAGCATGAAATATCACTTATATATAATTGTTTATCAAATATTATGTAAATTAAAAAATAATACTAATTTAATTAAAGCATGTTACATAACATAATTTTAAGTAAATATCTTCATTTTTACTTGATTCTATCTCTAATATTATTATGCGTCCTATTAAATTAATTAATGAATATTAAATAAAATAACTAAGAAAAATGTTTAATATATTATCACATTCTTTATAAAGTAAATATATTAATATATGTATCTCAGAACTATTACTTGAGTAATAATATACATTTCTTATTATAAAATTTGAGAGATATTAAAAGTTATTTAAAGGCTATTCAATAAGTTTAGTAGAAGGATTTCTTAACTAATATATTATTTACATAAATAACTAATGCTGTTAACTCTCAAACATTAAAAGCTTATATCTTTATTTTTATTTAAACAACTTTATTTTATCAATATTAATAATAATAATTTATATTACTAAATGATTGTACTAATAAAGATTACCAATGATTTTTAAGAAAAGTATGATCATCATTTTTATCACTTTTACTAATATCACAATTATTATTGTAATATTAATTTTCATTATTTTATTATTTATCATTATTTTATTTATTATATTTATTTATTATTATAGTTATATTTATTTTATTTACTTTATTAAATATCTTTTTTTTATATCTATATTTTATAAATATCCTATAATGTCACTTTAGCAAAAGAATAAGTTTCTAAGTTTCTATCTTGCAATTAAATAAAGTATAATTTTAACAACATAAAATTATATCATTACTAATACTTATTTTCTTAATATATAAATCTTTAATAAAGTTAATCTGACTCTTCAACTTAAATAAATTTGTATTTATTTCTTTCATAATTTATAACTTAAACTCTTTGTTAGCAAATAAGCTTTGTTATTCTAATGATATAGTGTTTAGGTTTAATAATATATAACATGTTTCTAACCTTAACTTATATTAATCTAATAACATATATTACTATATTATATGATTTACTTTATTTTAACTATAATGCGAAACACTTAAAGACTGAAATCATGTGATTGGTTCTATTTTGAAATTTTTAAAAATTATGTGATTATTATAATATATATCATGTGATCAATATAAATCACATGATAATATAATTTATATATATGCTAAATGAAATAGTAATAAAGATAAATTTCAATGATAAATTTTAATGATTAAGTAAGTTTAATGCATGATTTATTAAGTAAATTTAATTTAAGTTTAATGTATAATTTATTGATAAATTTGATTTAATGCATATATGCTACAGAATTTATTAATTTTATTGCTCTTTCTCACAATATTTTTCTTTTATAAATGTAGTCAAATCATCTTGTGAAATCTACCTATGTGATTTAAATTTTTTACATACATATTCAGCTAACTTTCCTATTAATCTCTTAATATATAATTGTATGTATATCTATGATTTTTGAGTATACTTCCTAATTGTAGTAATATTTACTGAATTAAATGTTTGCAGAACAGTTTCTTGCAAGCTAACCCATATGTAATCACAATGATCTCTTGCATAATACTTGATCGCATCCTAGTACATTTCAATGAAATTAAGTTCACAATAAAACTTTGGATAAAAAATATATAAATGACCTACATTTTTAATCAATTCCACAATAGCTGACTTTTGTGCTATAAAATCGTGTTGAAATGCCATAATCTTCCTTGCATAACAATTAACTCTTAGAGATTCTTTTTTATTGCATATTAAACGTTCTAAATTTAATTCTTCTTTTCATAAACCCTGTTTTATAATATCCTTTTTATCCCTTTTGGTTTTTCTTGCAAAATAAAATCAGAATAATTTTCTAAAAACACCATTTACTGGGTTATTTTTCATTTATCTTTATTAATAAAGATGTTAATCTTATAATTAGTTGTTTCTTTCAGGACCCAACTTCATCCTTGAACAAAAATAGCTATTGTATTAGAAAATTTCACCTCAAAAATAGGAATTACTTTGAATTTAATTTGCTTTAACAAATGCCTAAAGGTCTAATAACCTTTCTGATTCTTATCAGGTAAAAGATAACAATGAGCTTCTATAGGAATATCTGGATTTCTTTCTATTTCTTCTTCACTAAGTTTCAATTGACTACAAGCCTCTGAAAGAAATTCACTTATCATAATCAATTTTCTATTTCCTTTTTTTTGCAATAGTATTTTATCATCATCAACCCAAATTCTTTTTTTTTATTATTTGTATAAAAGATACACTCATTATGAGTAACAAGAATCAATTCTCATTCATTTAGTTTAAGTACTGATAGAATAATTTCTATTTCCTCTCCTTTATATCCAGCCATTCGTTGTTCTAATTCTTTCATAATTTTTAAAAATTCTTTTTAATATATAATAACATCTTTTGTTCGTATCTATTAAAATAGACACCTTTCTGATATCTTTCAAACTAGTATTCTAAAATATGCAACCATCTTTCAGCAGTTTATATGCTGATTGTTTTTCAGGTTTTTATACGTTTAGGCAAAATAAAATCCTCAATATATTGCTTAAAATAAACTACGTTAATACTATTTAAACTCAATTCTTATCGTAATTATTGTCATAATCTCAATGCAATGTCTTTATCATTAATAAGTTGGTAATATTTTTGATGCTTTTAATGACACGAAACTGAAAATGAATAGTGATTCAAGTAAAATTTGGCTATAAACAGATCTATTTAGCAATATATAGCTTTGAAATAATATAAACCATTTGTGTCGCTTCTTTACTAGCTTTTATTTTCCCATTGCCATCATTTACCCATATAAGATATTCATAAATAACACGTTGTCTATTTTATTTGAAAACTGTTAGCATTTTTCTATACTTAATAAGGTCATTTCGAAGTTATGCAATTCTTTCACAAAGTATTGAATTTTCATTTGATTTTGACAAAGATCCAGGTAGTGCAAGTAAAATTAATGATGAAAAGAAGATAGTGATAGAGATGAAAAAGAAGATGGTGATAGTGATGAAAAGAAGGTAAAAAAGGTGAATAAGAAGATGGTAATGGGAATGAAAAAAATAGTGATATAAATAGAGATGACAATGGTGATAGTGATGGCGATGGTGATAGAAATGGTAATAGTGATAGAATAGAAAAACTTCTAGTAAATTCACTGAAAATTTGGACAACATAAAAGAACTACCAGCAGATCTACTACTACCCTAAAAACTAGTAATTTTAGGATTTCCTTAAAAGCATTGGCAAGTTTATTAGAAGTATCAAACTTATAATAATAAGTTATTTTTGGTATTTCTTTTATTGTTCTTTTATTTTTTTTGGATTTGTTCATATGAGAGCTATTGCAAATAAACACATTTGTATCTTTTCTTCTAATTTAATTTCTTTCTCTTCCCTCTCAATGGACTCTGTATTTTTGTTAGTCTTGATTTTTTCCTTTTCATCAAATGACTGTTGTCTCCGCTTATTGTATTCTTAAAGTCTGACAAAATATTTTTACCTGTGATATTTTAGAATACTTTTCCTGCTAAAAATCTAAAAATATGGCTTTTTATTAACCAATTGAATTTCTCATATAATTTTATTGGCTTTTTATTGGCTAATATTTCAGTAAGTCACATATTTGTTCCACTGGATACTAATCATATGAAAAGGAGATATTTTTAAATCGATATAAGTCAGAAATGAGCAATTATCTTAAAAAAAGAGGCTAGCAATTTATAATAAATTAACTTAGCTTTAAAATAGTAGCTTCCTTTTTTTGATATTATCTTTGTATCATTTTTTATAACCTTTTAAAAATTAATAAATTTATTGAAGTCTTTAAGTATCGTACATTGTAATATAACATTTCATATAATTATTATTTTCCTATCAATTAAATTACTATTCAATTTCTAATAAATTAACTGAAAATTAATCCTAAAATATTAGTACATATACAAATTATGTATATAATATACATTTTATCTGTGATTTTTGCATCTATTAAAGAATTAAAAAATATATATTATTTCTTATTTTTTTGTATATATATTTCTCACTTTTCTATATTAATTTTAAGATTTTTACCTTAAAATAACATATATATTATACTAAAATTTTTTTAAAAATTATATATTATAAAATTTAATTTTTTTATGAAATTTTATATTAAATTTTTTATAGGATTTTAAATATATTAACTAAATTAACTAATTAATTAAATTAACTAAATTAAATATATTAATAAATATATTTTCTATACTTATTATATCTAATATATTAACTATATTAATATATCTAATGCATTTAATATATATAATATTTTTAATATTTAGTATTATATTATATTTGCAGATCATATTGCATATGTCTGATTATAATACATAATATATATATTTTTATATATCTCTAATTCTATCTTTTTCTTATTTTATATATATAATAATTATACATACATTATACTTTATTTATAAATATTAAAAATATTTATTTGTATATATGTTTTTATATATAATTTGCTTTTAGAATTAAATTATAGTAATATAAAAAAATAATTATAAATAAATAATTTAATATTTAAAATAAAAATAATTAAAATCATAAAAAATAATTATATTATATATAATATAAAATAAAAAAAACTAAAATTTTTTTAATGCATATTGCACAAACTAATGATACAAACTAAACAAAATTTAAAATATATTTAAACTAAAAATTAGTTTATTTTATTAATATTTTTTTAAAATAAAAATCATTAATCATTATTCTTTATAACAAATTTATATCAGCATTTTATTATTTTTACTAATCTAATTAGAATCTAATTAAAGTCAATTTTAGAATATTATTTTTATTTTTTAATTATAAACTAGCATAAATTATTATTAATTTTTGGCAGTTTCTTCTTTATATTTCTTTAATAATACTCTAAAAGTTTTTTATCATATTTAGATTTAAATTATTAAAAGCTCAGACAACAATTTTAGAAAAATTTTTTGAAAAAATTTTTGGCATATTAGTTAATGTACTTTGGATCATTATCTTATTAAAAATACTATTTATTTTCCAATAAGTCTTCAATCTCTAAAAGGTGTTTACAGAATATATTTATATAAATTTAGCATTCATTATTTGAAAAAAATAATATAAATTTATTTTTTCTTTTATGTAAAATCTTTTTATGCAAAGATTTTATTTAATTTTTAAGCATATGATATATTAATTATTATTCTTTATTTTAGTGTTCTATAATATTTTAAATAGTTGAAAGATAATCTCATCTAAAATAGAAAATTATTATAATTATCATTAAAATAGTTTTGAATTTATTTTATCAGTTTATGCTCATTATTTGCAATCAGCATCAGTGTTTTCTTGAAAATTCTTTTTAATATTCAATTTTAGCTAAATGTTTTTTTATTGTCTTATAAAACATATTCACATTTTTTGATAATAATATTATTAATAAGATCTTTGTTAAGATAAAAAAATCTCAGTGAATAAATTGGACTAATGCTTTTGATGCATTAGCCAAAATCATTTTTAGAAGATTATTTTCTTTACATGCTAAATTATTCTAGACTTACAAAGCTTAGTAAGTTATTGTATATAATCATAAAAAAAATTTAGTATATTGATGAATATTTCTGACATTCTGAATACTCTGATTCTATAATTATAAATTAATTGACAATCAGTTTCTTGTCTAAAGGTTATCATTTCTAATTGAATTGATTTAAAAAGTTTTTTAAAATTGAATATATCAAAAAGGAAAATAAAAAATTAATATTAGTAATATAAAATAAATATATATATTCATTTATTTGACAATTATATTTTATTTATTTATATAATTTTAGATTAAACTTAATCTAGCTAAAATCTACATCTTTTTATTTCTTAAAATTTCAGTTTTTTTGTTTTACACTATATTATATCAATTAAAATTATAAAATATAATGCAAAAAAAATTTTAATCAAATTTTTATTATATAATTAATATAAATATTAATACATATTAAAAAAATTATATTATATATTATTAATTATATAATATAAGCTGTATTTATTATCAATAATAATAAATAAATTGATATTATTATAATTTATTTATTTTATATTTTTTGATTTATTTTTATTTTATAATTAATTTAATAAGTATTAGAATTTATATTTGATTATTATAATTTAATTTATAAATAAAAGTTTATTTTATAATTACAAATTGTATTTTTTATAATATTTACTCTATATACAATGTTATAAATAAATATTTTATAAAAATTATAATAATATGATATAGTTATAAAAGAAAAAAAGTATTTAATATATTTATAAATATATTTTAATTATTTTCATCTATTATAAAATAAATTAATATAAATAAATTAAAATATATAGATCTAATTTTATATTTAAATTACTTACTTATTTCATCATTTGTAATATTTAAATCTTCTATTAAATTAAAATATATATATTAAATTAAAAAATTATTAAAAAATATATATAAATATCTTAATAATTACCAAAATTTAAACATTTAATTTCAAGATCTAAAGTTTTATTTAATCTTTCAGTAAAATCAAGTAAACGACTTGTATAAAATACTTCTGGATGATCTTTTATATCATTTAGATTATTATTTTGTTTTTGTTTTAATGATTTATCTGCTTTATAAAAATCTATAATATCATCTTTTAATTCTGTATCAAAATCTTTATTTTTAATATTCTTAATCCAAGTATTAATAATCTCTTTAATTTCTAATGCAGTTAGCCTTTTTAATGGATTATTATTTCAACATTTTTCCATTAAATTTATATAACATTTAGGAATATTTTCAATAATTTTAGGACGTTTACCTTTACAAATATCTAAACTAAGTT
>CAJVPP010003652.1:0-11118 GCA_910592005.1 Funneliformis mosseae | reverse complement strand
TTTCAAGTTAATGAAATAAAGCCAACCAAATTATATCACCATGGATAGTATAAATTCATTGAATTGATTAAAGCTAAAGACATGATGCAGAAACATTGGGACTAAGAATATTCTGATCCTTTAAGTTATTTTAGATATGCAAGGATTAAGCAACAAGCTTTTGAATCACACTCGTTAACTCCAAATATACTATTTATCTTATCTCTGTATACGAAACAAAATAACTTATTAATATTCACAAAACATCTTAATCAGCTAAAAGGTATCACAATAAGATTGAGAGATAGAATAGAAATCACAATTGTTTAACTATTTTGACTGACTGATTCTGAGCAATGTAGATTATTACTTTTGACTAAATAATATCTCAACTATATTTCATTTTTTTATGCTATATAATTTGCATGCATGATCACCTAGTATAATTGTAAAATATACTACCTGCAGGATAAAAAATCTGATTTGCCTATTCTGGGTTAGATCTTCTAATTTATAACGAAGTATTATTCAGGAAGATTAATGAAGCGATCTTGGGAATTCTTGATTCCTAAATATTACTATAATTATGGCTTTGAAAATTTCTATATAACAGTTATCCAGTAAGCTTATAGGAATTATAAGAAAAGACCTAAATCTTTGATAAAATGAATTTGGAAGATGGTGAGAAATAATGGTACTTCTGATTATATAAAGTTTTAGATATAAAAAATGAAGCAGAACAATCAGGATATATTTGTTATAAGATAGGAGACGTTATTATCCAGTAAGAAATAATTGAATGTATAACAAGAGAGTCTAATTATGCAATGATTATCTTTTGCTATATAGTTATTAGAGATACATATTGGCTTGATATGTTAAAATGGCTATGGAATCCCAGATATTATAGTATTCATAAAAAGTATAATTATGTGTACTTTATCAGAATTTCAGAATATGAGGCATATAAGATTAAATCATCAGAAATAAAACCTATATGTGATTCACTGTTAAAATATATATATCATATTTACAGGAAGGATGTTACCATAAATTTCTCAGATTTGGATAATAATAGTGAATTAGTGCGTCGAATTTTTCAGATCAATCCTTAATCCAAATCCTGAATATTATCTTAATAAGATATTGTCTAGCTATGCGAAGCACCTCAAGACTAATGTATGTAGGTATGTGTGATATAAATAAAATGTGTTGCTAATCTTTGTTAAAGTATATATGATATAATATGTAATACTTTATAAATCATTTGTAAAACTATACTTGTACAATAAAATAATTTTACACATAAAGTGATTCCCAAAATATTTTAAATTTTTTCTTTATAACATTTAGTAAAATAAGATTTAGTAGAATAATATTTACTGATATAAATATTTGCTTTAAAGGGATAAGCTCTCTAATACCATAGAATTCTGAACAAAATATATTTATATAACGTTACTTAGATCTTAATATTAATTAATGAGTGATCAGATAAGCAAAAAAAGTCTGTATATACATTATTCTAACACCTTTTGTAAATGTTAAGATCTTCAATGCACATTCTGCATATTTTTACTAATGAATATAAAATTTAACATAAAATGCCTTGCATATTTTTCTTTTATCTCTTTCTCAACATGAATATGAGTTTAGAAAGATATAAATGTGAGAAAATAGTAACATTTAAAAGGATGGTATAAGTAATTTTTAGCTTTTTGTCATTTATTTTGCTGTTGGTGTTATCTCAGTATATTAATATTATTTTATATTCTAAACTAACTATGTAAATATATCTACTGTAATGTATAATAAGATTTATGAATTCTTAATGACTGCTGAGAAACGTCAAATAAATGCTACGTCTGTTATTTATCTTAGAATGAAAGAAACTACTAGATTTTTCAAATAGAGTTAAAATTAATTGTAGAACGAGCTGTAGGATCTGTTAGCAATGCATTTATGGAAGGTTCTTCTTATCAATTAAAAATTTTCTGAATTTTACCACAGGTTAGTTAAGATTTATGTAAATATTTTAACTTTTTATTATTATATAAAGATATTGTGTGATCGTTTATTAAAGTAAACCTGAATAAACAAGTTATTTTTTAGTTTATTGCTTATATTCAACTTACTTATTCAGCTTGCTTACCAGTAAATACTTACACATAATAGAGGAGTGTATATGCTATAATCTGTTATGCAGTTTTATAGTTCATTCTACTAACCTATTATGTAAAAAGGTTATTGCCATATTGTGAATGGATAAATATGACGCAGCTTATGTGGCGTAGAAGATCAACCAATTTAACATAACTGATATATATGATATATCAGATATATTTGATATATTTGATATATTTGACATAGTTAACATAGTTGATATATTAGATATAGTTGATATATTAGACATGTTAGTTATATTCTTCTATGTATTTTATTTTATATAAATAAGTAGCTTTTTAGTTCATGTAAAAGGGAGACAGATAGGAACTCAACAAGATAGTTTTAGTAGTTTAGAGGCAACTGGCCTACTGCGTCACCTTTTAGTTTAGTATTTCGCTTCATTTCTTTTCTTTTTTATTTACTTTTATTTTCTTTACTTCTCTTTATTCCTTTTCTCTTTATTATTATTTTACTTGTGAATAAATATAATATTTATAAATACACCTTACTGGCAAACTGTTGAACTGTAACTCATAGTGATAATATAAATACTTCGATAAATCATCTGAGTTAAAAACTTGTAAACTGTTGAAAGATTACTGCTCAATTAAAAAGAATAAACCACTTGAACATCCCGTCTAACAGTTGTAGTTCGTGAGAATTATACATTAACAATATCGAGGGGTATATTAAGATATGAGTTATTATGTTACTTTATTAGTATTATATAAAGTTTTGTCTACGTAATAGTCATATAAAGATGATAACTTCACATATGTACTGATAATTGTATTATTTTTATGATGAGAACTACTTTTTATTTCTGAAATCTAACACAATACTTTTTTTAGTTTGACATTAACTTTAAAGGTATTTGTACTTTATACGACATAAGAGCAATTAAAATGGATAAGAAAATTTCTTTTAACTCAGATCAGATTAATGATAATATAAATGATCTGAAAAAAAAGCTTAGAAAAGACACTTCACCTCTCTATCAACAATTATTTTCTAAAGTAAATGCTATATCTATTTAAAGCTTAACCTAAAAGGATCCTTTGGCCAGCTGAGTTATTAGCAATCAATCAGAAGTTGTCAAGCAGTTATCATTAAATCTAAAAAAGGCATTTAAGATAGGTAACCATAAATTCGTTAAAGATTCTTTGAGAATAAATATAACATATTTTTTATATTAGAAACCTGCTCAGCAGATGGTGCCTGCTCCTATGATGATAGTTAAAGAGATGTGTAAAATTTCATAACAAGTTTTATCAATCATAACATTTAGAATACAATATCAGATAAACTAATTCATGATAGATCCTAGAAAGAATCAGAAGAAAAAATTGCAGATGTTATAAAAGAAGTTTTAATTCTTTTAAAAGATATTTGAATTAACCCAGCTTTTAATTCTGAACTTACAAAATCACTAAATGAAAGAACTTATCAATCAACAGTTATTCTATTGTCTATTCGAACAATATTAAAAAATCTTTCTTTTATACTACCTTCATTTATCAGTACTTCAGAATGACAAAGTATTGCTAATATAGATAGGAAAGGTAAAGGACAGGTAGGAAGATGACCAGATATTATGTATGTAGTAAAATATTTAAATGTTTTCTTTGAACTTATGTATATTGAATATTCGTGATTATATTGTATTCAACAGAAAAAAATAGATGATGAGATAAAGCTATAGAGAGAAAGTAATGATAGAATGTTTTGAGTTCGCAAAGTCCTTAAATTGGAGAAAGATCAATTTGGAATAGTTGAAGTGCAAGTAGCTGGAAATATATTGCATCTGAATATACTTATTAGAGATAAAGCAAACGTACATAGATATTTTCATTTACAATTGGCTAAAATTCCTATGTGATTGTCAAATGTGAGCGTTGTAACTAGATTTGTGAAAACCCTTTTACTTTTACAAAATATATTAATTACAAATTTGTCCTTACTATATTATGCATCTATTTCCATATCAGAAAGACAAAAAGAAGATATTACTACAGTTTTTACTCCAATGTAAGATGATTAGAGTTTCTTTTTTTTGAATTTATATTATGTCTCATTATTTTTGTATCAATAAAGTATTGTTAACGTGTAATTTTCATGAACTACAACTGTTAGACAGGGTGTTCAAGCGGTTTATTCTTTTTAATTGAGCAGTAATCTTTTAACAGTTTACAAGTTTTTAATTCAGATGATTTATCGAAGTATTTATATTATTACAATAAGTTACAGTCTAACAGTTTACCAGTAAGGTGTATTTATAAATATTATGTTTATTCACAAGTAAAATAATAATAAAGAGAAAAGGAATAAAGAGAAGTAAAGAAAATAAAAGTAAATAAATAAAGAAAAGAAATAAAACGAAATACTAAACTAAAAGGTGACACGATAGGCTAGTTGCCTCTAAAACTACCAAAACTATTTTATTGAGTTCTTATCTGTCTCTCTTTTTCATAAACTAAAAAGCTACTTATTTATATAAAATAAAATACATAGAAGAATATAACTAACATGTCTAATATATCAACTATATCTAATATATCAACTATGTCAATTATGTCAAATATGTCAAATATATCAAATATGTCTGACATATCATATATGTCAGTTATGTTAAATCGGTCGATCTTTTGCGCCACATAAGCTGCATCACATTTATCCATTCACAGTATTCTAGTGGCTGATTATTTTTATATATTCATCTGTATTTTTTTTTTCATATGAGATATGCATTGTCAGACTTGAGCTTAAGAATGATAAAATTAAGGTTGAGAATAATAAAATTATAGCTGAAAATGTTAAGCTTAAGACCAGAGTTATGAAATTGAAAGACAATTAATAAAAAACTTATTATCTGTATTACAAAAAACATGATCATATATTAATTTGGTGAAATTTCTTTAATGCTAGGCACCCCTGCCAAATGATTTTTTCTTGTTGACCATTGGCCAAATGTTATATGTATTTTTGATTGAAGTTTTCTAGCAGATCTTTCGCAATATTAACACGTATAACTATATTCTGGTAGACTTCGTTTTGAGTGGTAGAATGTTTTAAATTTATCAAATGCTTAGAATTCTTAGATTCTCAGAATTTTTATTATCTATACAAAATAACTAATAATATATTTACACTATCTTTTCATGTATATTACTCAAAGCAACTTAACCAACTTTCTCGATCTATAAAAATAGATATATAGCGATACCTTATATCTTGAAAATACCTATTATCGCTAGAATAGGCAAATGGTATTTATTCTAAAGTAAAGATATGTTAAATACAGCAGTTTAAAAATATATTAAGAAAAAAGAACATTAGAGGATGAAACCTATTACCAGTGACTATGAAAATTTGTTAAGAAAAGAAAATGAGAAGTTATGTATATCAAAGCAAGTACTGAAAAAAAAGATTGAAGAATTTCTTGACTTGTAAGAGCAATATAAGTCTTGTGAGGTAGCCATGACCAGGTCTTTGGAGAAAAGTGACAAAAAAGTCACCCAATTATCAGATTCAGTAGCTTTCTTTAAAAGTATAATTCCTGATATAAAAAAAGCTATTGCACCAGCTGAAAAGTCTATTGACCTGTTAGAGAATAGATGTCAGAATCTAGAGGATATTATTTCTGTTAAAGATAGAAAAATTATCACTCTTATAATCAGATTTTTTTTAAAATGGAGCATAGTGATGTGACTATAGAACTGGAAATATATTCTAGCACTCATGAAAGAAAATTATGGATGAAGAAGTATAGTGAATCTAAACATGATCTAGAAATGAAAAAAAAATATACATTTTATCTTACTTAATAGTTTTGAAGAAAAAGAGCTAGCATTTATGAAGTTGGATTCTCATGATCAAAAACAATGAATTTTTTGTTTACATAAATGTTTATTGATAATTTTAATCATACTACGCTAATCATTAACATATTGACGTATAATACAGCTCAGTTTATCTGCAGTACACGATCTGTTAAATAGGCAGACATGTGTAAGATTTTTTCATATTATCTTTAGATAATCAAAGTAACTCTGTGATATATATATTGAACTGATATTGTAATAGCATTCTTCAACAAAATAGAGAATGATTTTCTCCTGCACTTTTTTTAGATCAGTACATACATCTTTGAATATAGTCGTTGTACTTCTATCTGGAAAAAAGGAATCTACTTTAGGGATTTTATTAGGCTTCAAAGCTCAGAATATAATATTTTCACGATATAGTTTCAGACTATTTGCAATTATCTAGAATACTGATTTGAGATACATATATTTTAGCTCCTTAATTTAGTGGTCGATCAAGAGCAGATCATCACATTTTATATAGCGCCTCCCTTCTTTCTTCCTATTAAACATTCAATAAAGCTTATTTTCAAGCATGAGATTGAGAATTTCATTAGTCTTCCCTGAATTAGTATGATCACAGATTAGTAAAGTGAAAGGCTACTGGAAAACACTTGAATATTCATTATATTTTTGGGTATCCTTAATCTCATTAATATAATATATAAGCCTATCAACTAGCTCAAGTTTCTTTATTTTCATGTCAAACTATTACTAATGATATTCTAAAAATAATCTTACAAATTTGTGAGACCACGTGATCTCAGAAAAATACCAAGAAAAGCTCCTAAAGGGACCAAATAATTCTCTCTAATCTAACTTGGAGAATTACTCAAGAATCCTTTTTCGATAAGTATATGCTTAATATAGGGAAAAAGGTCACATGTATGAGGTACTTTAATAAGACATATATTTTATTCCTTGCATATATCTTGCTTCTTCTAATTGCGCATTTTCTGTTCATCTAAATCTATCTAGCCTCTTCTATGAAATATTGAATTAAGGCTATAATGTTATCTGCCATGAAATTTAAATTCTAGTCACAACTCTTTATTATATCCATCAAGTTGCATTCCATGCAAAAAATTCAGTTTACATGATAGAAATTTCTTGCTTAATAGATCCTCAAAATATATTGTACAGTTCTTTTTCTAGTGTGATGACATAGTGGATACTATTAGAATTATTCATAATATATTTTAGTGGATACTTCTATTGATACATACTATTTTCACAGGATCAAAGATAAATATTATGACTATTTACTCACCCAATCCTTCCTAAGCATTGATCACCTTATTTTTTGGCATAATCAATAGCTTGATCTAGCTCATTATTGAAAAAAAAGCATATGCAATATATACAGATAATATGCTTTAAGGTGAATGACCAACCCTTTCTAAATTAGCTATTAACATGAGCTCTTCTCGCACAAATCTTCACTTTGATTTATATTCATTACCATCAAGATAATATAAAACTGGTTCATTTTTTATGAGAACAACTTTTCAGACTTTATAAAGATTTGGTGACCATATAGGATCAGTTATGCACCTTTGATTCTCTATACCCCCTTCTTATTCCGCATTAGTAAGAAGATAACAGACTGTATTGCCTTTCTTTAAGGTTTCTTCATTCTTCCTAACAGGACACTTAGATTTTATAGAAAGTCTGGACTTGATCTTTTCCAATAAAATAGCTACCAAAGGCACTAATTCTCATTTCGAAGAATCTGATTCTTTAATAAGATATGTGAGATAGTTATTCAGATAATCAATAGCTTTTGGTAAATATCTAACCCATGCTCTTATTAGTCTTAAATCAGAAGATATAGATTCAACAGCATTGAAATTGGCAGAAACTGACAGACCAGTCGTATATGACATATCTGCTAAATATGCCATATCTGCCAAAAAGGATATACATAATATTTATTATATTCCTATCATTTATATCATATTTAACATATTTAGCATATCTGTTAGCTCTGTTATTATTGTCAATAGTATCATATTTATTATAGATTTTCTTAATTGTAATTTTCCTATATAAAGGGCATGAAAATGCCTTGAAAAAAGAACAGATTCTAATGAGATTCTAACAAGTTCTTAATATTATATTCAATATACATTTAATAACAATAATAAATAATCTTAACATTTGCAAACATAAAACTTATAATTTATTTCTTGTTAACTAAATAAACTCTCTAATAAACAGCATGTCAAGTTGATTGGATTTAAGTTATAGCTACTGTCTCCCTGACTTCAAATCATAGTTAACTTATTTGACGGAAAGAGTAACGTTAATAGCATACTGGATCTTATATAGAATTTTAAAGAGTATCTGATTAAAACGCTTTACAATTGCAGTTTCACAATAGCTATATGGGCTAATTACTTGAATAATTACATTATGCTCTTGTATTAGACAGGAAGTCTCTCCTATCCATTCTCTTTCATTATTACATTATAGAAGCTTTGGCCATATCAATGGATTATTTTGACTCTCATATATTCTTCTAAACGCTTTAGCAACTTCACGAGCATTCTTTAACCTAAGTGGAACTGAAGCTTTAAATCTTGAGATGCAGTCTACTACATTAAGTACTGTTTATAAGTCTTGCCTCTGTAATGGTTATGGGTCTGAAATAATATATCACATTGATAGACACAATTTGATCGTATTATTCGCTTATATCTAAATCTTAGAATATGCTTAGAAGGGTACTTATAAATCTGGTATGATTCTTGTTGATTTAATTATTCTTTCACAATTTGAAGACTGAATCTATACCCCTCTTTTTTACACACATTTCTTAGGGATTTAGGGTTAAAAAAATATCCAGTCAGGTGATAATATATATTATACAATATGAGATTTTTTTCGATTCTTTGTTTCTCATCAGAATCTATCATAATTTAGGGTTAACTCATTCTTAAGACAGAAATATTATGATAATATTATAAATCAGAGCTGAATAATAGAATGTTTAATTTAGCATATTCACAGCTTTTAGATACGAATCAGGAGCTTCATAATGAGATAAGATTTTTATTAATAAGAATTATGAAAAAAAATTTGATCTCTTATATAGAAGCTTGAGCAATGTTATTAAACTATTTTATTACAAAATAATACTATCATAGTCTATAAAAAAGTGATAGAGAAATTTAAATCAGAAATATCTGATTTGCAAAAACAGCTTAGGAACTTACAAGAAGATAAAAAATTCAAAGATGAGGTTGGATTTATTCAAGATGGTTAAATCATACAGCTCGAAAATAAGGTTAAAAATCTTAAAGCAAGAATCTAGATTTTTATAAATAAAAAAATCCCAATAAATGCTTTAGATATGGCAATGACTAATCTTATTGCAAATGTTAATAAAGGGTTAGATCAAATTAAAAATCACATTAGGGATTAGTACCCCTATGTAAAATCCTGCCAATATTATAGATAGAATTAAAAGCTTATTAAATACTATTCGGGTTACTTTACAAAATATCACAATTGGAAGGGATCAATATCAGAACCTATTAAATGATTCAATTTAGCAGATAGAAGATCTTAAAAATCAGTTAAATGATAGCAAAAATCAGAATTTACAGTTACAACATTTATTAGATGAATCTCACATTCAGGTTGAAAGAATTACACAAATGTATATAAATGCTTTAAATAATGAAATGAAAGTACATAGAGAGTATTGACAATTGGCTCAAAATCAACAAGAACGTATTGACAAATTATTATATGAAAATTTTGTCTACTGACTATTAATTCAGCATAAGGATATTCAAATTGCTAAGCATAGAAGAATTGCACATAGATTAATTGTATGCTATAATAATAATACAGAACACTGGAGAAGAAGACATGTAGGTTGTGTTTGTCAGGCATAAAATTGGAAGGGATAGTATAAGAATTCACAAAATCAAGTTCAGGCTCGCAATCAGAATATTTTAATTTTGCAGGGATAAATTTTAGCACTTCAAAATAATCCATCTAATATACAATATATAGGAATAGTAGAATACGAACCCCTAATATTTTATAGTCATCTTGGAGAGGATCCAGAAGATTGGCTTAGGGACATGCAAAGATATATAATAGCTAGTTGAATAAATGTTGCACCTAGTGCAGGTCAAGTTGCTGGAAGAGAAAAGGCATTTGGATTAGTAGTATCATGTCTTGCAGGTAATGTATTGAATTTTTATTTAACTCAAAGGTAAGAATTAGAGATGTAATAATCTCTTAAACAACTTAGGTATAGCAGACTTAAATGCTATTCAAGCAATAGGAGCTGGAAATAATGGTAATCAAATTGGTAGTTTGAATACTGCTAGAGAATTTTAAGGTAAAGCGGAAGCTGAAATTAGTAGAATTGGAGCTGGGATCGCAACTAGTGCTGATATTATTCTAAATGGAATATGAGATGAAGACTGGTCTATCGCAAGTGGTGAGCCTACAAATAATGCATTGGTAATACCGAATGCTAGAGATGGTCTTCCTACTATTACTATTGCTCCCGGTATTAAGCTTGGCCAACTTCTTTATCTATTTAAAACCACTTATATAACAGTTAAGTATTTAAAACAAATAGCAGTATTTGGTCAACTCGTGCAGAGTGATTTATTAGTTAAGCAATTCTTCACTAAAATTAAAAAGATTGATAAATTAGCTGAAATGATTCCTAAATAGCAAAGAGAGCAATTTATTTGTAGTCTATCTCTGATAAATTAATATAATCTTTGAATAATGGCTAAATTTTATGATACCCAGAATTATATTATAGAAGCATTAGCTAAAGCAGAAAAATTTACATTATCTCAAAAGAATACACTATCTTCTTTTTCAATTTTTCTAGCAGTCAATCCATATGTAGAAACTAACAAATCAGGGATGACTAAAACTGAAATTGAGAGCTTGATAAAAAATACAATAGCATCTTCAGATCCCAATAGCCTCAATAAGTGGCTTTATTGCAATTTTAACCATATTTTGCAGGAATGCATAAAAATTTACGAGATGAAAATATAGGTAGATTTTTATCATAGATTACAGGAGAAACCCTAGAATTTATTCCTGTCTCTAATCCTACTTTGTC
>CAJVPP010003651.1:0-11119 GCA_910592005.1 Funneliformis mosseae | reverse complement strand
ACAGGAACTTGAGAAGATCTCGAGCGATTTAAACCATTTAAAAAAAAAAATAATTATAATAATATATCCTTTTTTTTTTTTTTTTTTTTTTTTTTTTTTTTTTTTTAAAAAAAAAAAAGATATTAACATTTATAAAAATTTAATCTTCGTAAAACAAAGATAAAACTATATGTATACGTACAAAGCTTTTGATAGTTCATAGCAATTGGACTATTGTTTTTAAATTCCCAATCAAATTCCATCAATTCTATCATCCCTCCTGGTTTACAAACTCTTGTGATCTCTGAAATGATATTTTTCCATTGGACTTCATTATAACTTGCCCAAGCGTATCTTTGATAAACGAAATCAAATGTATCATTTGGCCAAGGCAAACCATCATGTACATTACACTCCAAAAACGCTACATTAGTCATCTTTTCTCTTTCAGAGAATGTTGGTGAAATATCCATTCCTATGAATGTGCTCTTTGGATAAGTTTTTGCCATGTCTAATACCCAATAGCCAGGCCCGCAGCTGAAAGAACGAATGAATTAAATATAAAGATGAAGAAAGTTTGTACGTGACTAAATATATAAATATAGATATTTATCTTTTTTTTTTTTTTTAACGTACCAAACATCAAGTACTCTAACGCCTTTAATTAATCTATTTTCAATCGGTGAAGAAAAATTTCCTCCCCATACCTTTTTAGTTACCGAATGTAGCACATTTGCTTTGATATCTTCGGTTTCTATATTAGGATCAAAGAGTGCTGTGAAACCTCTATTAATAATCCTTTCATTTTCGCTATCAAATTTTCTCGTGTTTGTATGATTTTCACCAATAACATCTTTATTTTTATTATTGATGAAATGTAAGAAACGTTTAAATTTTAAATTTTTGAAAGAATAATCACGATTATTTAGTGACATCTTTCGTAAATTTGGTGGCATCTTATGATGAAAATTATTGGAGTGGGATATTTGTTTAAAAAGACGTCAAAAAAAAAAAAAAACAAATAAAATAATATTTGAATTCAGATAACCCGATCTAAATTCATGTAACTTGCAAAAAAAAATAAGAAAAAAGATGGTAAAAAATTTCTATGCTTGCGGAGTTCAAAGATATTTATATTTCCTTTGAGAGAAAAATACGAAGAGAAACTAGGCTGACGCGAGCAGCAAATTGTATTTATTTAAACAAATGGAGTTCATCATCAAAAGGTGATAGAAAAATGTAATACAATAAATAATAAATCATATATATATTCAGTCTTTATATTTATTATGTAATGATGCTCTTTTTTTTTTTTTTAAAAGAAAATCAAATTAGGTCTTACTGAAAAAGTGATACAATTTTCCGTATGACATAAAGGGCGCGAAACATCTGTTCCTTTGAAAACCAATAACAAACCGCTTTTACCATAATTACGGAATAATATAAACTTATTTATAATCTGTGCATCATTTCAACTAAAAAAAGTTATTTATTAAAACTTGGATTTCTTATTTTCAGACAGTCCCGATAAAATTGCATATTATTATAGTTAAATTCCCGAATATTTTATTTCTCAGTTATCGCAATGGATAATGTGAAACCGCAAGTAGTAGGAAAATTTCCAAATTTATAACCACCGAAGAAATACTACAGTTTGTGAATTTCCCCCCTGCATGTAATCATTTTCTCGGTAAGACAAAAAAATATTATAATGGTTTTTTTATTTGTTGAGCATTCGGAAAACATGCAACAAATTTTAAAATAAAAATGGGCTCTAACCATTCTAATCACTTTCAAATTCAAAAAAAAAAAAAAAAAAAAAAGGTTTACCTTTAACCAATTCTTTTTTGTCAATCTTTAACTAATATAATATAAAATCATGAATGTCGATACATATAATAATAGGGAAGAATCTCGCAAAATGTCACGATCCTTATTGAGGTTCCAAGATCAAGATTTTGAAGATATCCTTGATAAATTTAGATTCATCAATAATAGACGCTTTCATAATGTCTCTTCAAAATATACATACCCTAATGATGGAATAGAAATTAATAGATTGGAAATATCTCATCTTTTGTTAAAAAGTGCATATGGTGGTAATTTCTCTTCTCCAGTGCATGACAAATTAAGGAATGGAATTTCCGTATTAGATGTTGGGTAAGCATATATATATAATTTAAATAATTAATTCAACGAAGTAAAAAAAAAAAAAAAGATTCAAAATTTATTAGATGTGGAGCGGGGCACTGGGTTATCGAAAACGCGAAAGATTACCCAAACAGTACATTTATTGGATTAGACATGTCTCCAATTTTTCCGACAGAAAACAAACCAAAGAATGCCGGATTTATCGAATGCAATGTGCTCGAAGGACTTCCCTTCCCGTCAAACACTTTCGATTTTGTACATCAAAAATTACTATACGTTGCCTTCTCTAAAAAGGAATGGTTACAAGTGGTAAAAGGTAAAAAAATTTTTTTTTTTTAGAGGCAAGATTTATTACGTTATACTATATAAAATTAAGAAATTTGTCGTTACAAAGAAATTGTTAGGGTTTTGAAACCTTCCGGATATGCAGAATTTATGGAAGTAGAACCTTGCCTGCTTAATGCAGGACCTATTGTAAAAAGTATTAATGAGAAATGTAAGCACAATTTGCCTAAAGTTCAAATCAATTTAACGTTTTAAAGCATTTTGACCTTTTATTTACTTATACCTGTATGTTTTAGGTAGTCAATATTTAAAATCAAAAAACATATTTTTAGAAATAGCGTTAAGATTAAAAGATATAATGGATTCTACAAAAAGTTTTGATGAAGTTAATATAGAAAAGCGAATACTTGCAGCTGGAAAATGGGGAGGAAATTTTGGTGAATTGGTAAAAAATATCTTAATTACATTATATTTTATTTTTTTTTCTTTTTTATAAAAATTTTATAAATGTCTATGATAATTTTAGATGCATTTATACCTCAGTATGACCATGGAAGCTAGTTCAGCATTGGTATTTGAAAACACTAAACGCGACAAATATGATAAATTTATTAAAACTTATTACGAAGAAATCGAGGAATATAGGTCAAGTATTGTTTATAAGCGTTTTTACGCGCAAAAGCTGCAACCTTTTATTATTCGGGAACACAAAGAATGATAAATTGGCGTTAAAAATATTGACTATCACAAAATTTTAATATATAGATTATTATTTACAAATTTCTTATGCGTTATCGCACAGTATTTTTGGTTATATGAAAAGTTGACTTAGATAGTATTCTAACTCTTTGTTCAATACAAACGATTCAGAATACTTTATTAAATACGCTCAAGATTTTTTGTAAAATATTTTATTCCATTGTTTATACATTTTAAAGAACATTAAAGAATTAACAACCCAAATTGAAGCGTTTTCATTTAAAGGAAGAATCGTTAAATATAACTTTGTGGTAAAAGTTTGCTTATTTTAATAATTGAAGGATGATTCCAATTTCCGATAAAACGGAATTTTTCTCAAAACCTTCTTTATAAAAAGCAACAAAAATATATATATACATAACATATGACGAAATTGAATCCTAAAAACACATGGATCTTTGTGTGTAGCGATGATCATGCATATAAGCTACAATATTTTTCTCACACTAAATTTTCCTATAATTAAAATTCTTTTCAAAAAAAAAATTTCCTTAGTTTTGAAATTTGTCATTGTTATTATTTTTTTTTTTGTATAGAATCTTCGCATTTATAATTTGAATTCTTAGGTGATAATTGGAAGAACTTATCTGTCTTTAATTACGGATATTCATGTGAAATTTTCTTTCCTAGTTATCTAGAAAAATTACAAATCGAGGTCTAAACGTACAGGACAATGGCAAAACAAGTAACCATTTCTCCCGTCGATAATTCACCATACGTTACTAGAACTTTAGCTACAACGGAAGAGGTTAATACTGCAATCGAACGTTCATATGCAGCTTTTCAATCATGGAAAAAAGTTCCCGTCAAAGAACGTGTTCAAATTTTGTCCAAATTCGTTGATGCTTTTGTCGCCAAAAAAGAAAACATTGCAATGGAATTAACCTTACAAATGGGAAGGTTCGTTAAAAATAAATTGAATTAATGATATGGTATTCAAAAATTCATTAGACTTACACATTTCATTTAGGCCAATTAAGTATGCCCCCAGTGAAATTAATGGTACAGAAGAACGTGCACGTTATATGATTTCAATTGCGGAGGAGAGTCTCAAAGATGTTGAAATCTCGGATTCTGATAAACCTGGATTTAAAAGGTTCATTCGAAAAGAGTCTTTAGGTTTGTGATTTACTTTTCAATGTGGTTAGTTCAAAATATTTTGAATATGACTTATAGATTCTCCTATGTATTCCAGGTCCAATTCTTATAATTGCTGGTATGATGATGTCTTGATCAATTAAAGTTCACCTGTTATATCTAAAAAACTAAGGAACTTGATTATCTTTTAGCTTGGAACTATCCGTATCTCATTTCTGTAAACGGTGTTGTACCAGCACTCCTTGCAGGTGATCATTTGCATGCGATGCGGGCTTTTATTTCTCAATTATAGGTTTCTTAATAAAAATTTCATGAAATAGGTAATACCGTTATTTTGAAACAATCTTCTCAGACTCCTTTATGTGCTGAGAGATTTGCTGAAGCTTTCAAAGAGGCCGGTCTTCCAGATTATGTGTTCCAAATTTTACATATGTCACATAGTGACGCAGAGAAAGCCATCAAAAGTCCACTTATTGCATTCGTAAATTTCACCGGTTCGGTTGAGGGTGGTAGAGAAATTCAAAGGGCTGCCAGTACTAAATTCATTGGTAATGATGAAAAGTTGTTTTTAATTTTTTAAATTTTTAACTGACATGTCTTCTTTTCTCTTCTTGGTCCTTTAGCAACAGGACTTGAGTTAGGTGGAAAAGATCCTGCATATGTACGATATGATGCTGACATAGATTACGCTGCTGAACAACTTGTTGATGGTTCATTCTTCAATAGTGGTCAATGTTGTTGTGCAATTGAACGAATTTATGTTCATGAGAAAGTATATGATCAATTTATTCAGAAATTCGTAGAATTAATAAAGGTATTTATTTTCCATTTAAGGTGAATCCTTTTAAATTTATGGGAATAACGTTTGGTGTTTTTAAATATTTAGCATTATAAATTGGGTGATCCAACGGAACCCGACACAACTCTTGGACCAATGGTTCGTACCAAAGCTGCAGAATTTGTACGAAAGCAGATTGAAGAAGCTGGTTAGTATAATAACTACACTTTTCTATTATGAGTCAAACTAATTAAAATTCTCGTGTACAATTACTTTTTTAGTTAGTCAAGGTGCAAAAACTTTAATAGATATCAAATTATTCCCTCAAGATAAGGTGATTTGAGAAATTTGATGCATAATCCTAATGCATAGCGATTTACTAACAATTTTATTTATATCAGAAAAACACACCGTACATGGCACCTCAAGTTCTTGTTAATGTGGATCACTCAATGAGAGTCATGACGGAAGAGAGTTTTGGTCCTGTAATTGGAATCATGAAAGTTAGTATAAAGCTTATTTACGCATATTTTATTTGTTATGAATTCGATCTGATGTATTTATGACTTTTCAGGTTTCTTCTGATGAGGAAGCTATTCGGTTAATGAATGATTCGGAATTCGGTCTTACAGCAAGTATTTGGACCAAAGATCATGATGCTGCTCTAGTCGTTGGGAATGAAATCGATACCGGAACTTGGTTTATGAACCGTTGTGATTGTACGTTAATTATTTATATTCTGTATTCGAACTGTCTCGATGTCCTATTAAATATGTAAATGCAATAAATATTGATAGCTAAAAACATTGATATGTTTGATTTTATAGATCTTGACCCAGCTTTGGCTTGGGTAGGAGTTAAGAATTCGGGCCGAGGCTGCACTTTGGTAGGTAATGCTTAAATGAACAAACATATAAACGCATTGCCTTATACTAATAATTCTTTTCTTTAAAAATTAGTCAAGATTTGGATTTGATTATCTTACAAGGTATGAGATTTTGTAACGGTGTGTTGAATTCCTTATATCCATGTTTGATATCATATTAATATTTCTTTATTTATTCATGAATAGACCTAAATCATTTCATTTGAAATTGACAACCAAATAAAATATTTGGTTCTTTATAATACTTGTAGAAGTTCCATCTTAGGTCATAAAGGAGTTTCTTGACTGAAGAATGTTATGAATTCATAGATAGATTCTGTTGATTTAAATGACAATTTGTTTATAAAATTCTTGGTCTTATTTATTTGAATTGATTTGTTCTCGATGGGAATAATAATTACTTTAGCTAATTTCAATAAATAAAAAAAGATTCACTTGCATTCGGAACTTGCATTTTTTACAATGTAAACATATTTTCCCGAAAAAAAAATCACCCAAAAGGATTTCACAATTTAACCAACACAAATTGTGAAAAAGGATCGTAATATTAGGGTGGTTTATTTTCGGGAAAAACGATAACTCATTTTACTTTGTTGCAAAGATAACCACACATCATTCGCAATTATAATTGATATTACACAAATTTAATTAGGTTGTCCAATATGTCAAATAGGGAAGGTAGAATGATATTTAACTGAATGGCAATATCACATACCAGGATCATTATCTGTCATAAAGCAATTCCTGTTGCATTCAATGTAAAGAAATTTAACTAAAAAAAAAAAAAAATGATC
Source organism: Funneliformis mosseae (assembly GCA_910592005.1). Classification (NCBI taxonomy): domain Eukaryota; kingdom Fungi; phylum Glomeromycota; class Glomeromycetes; order Glomerales; family Glomeraceae; genus Funneliformis; species Funneliformis mosseae. Next base: position 4,389 of record CAJVPP010003651.1, on the reverse strand, counting down.
TTTTCAATTTCATAATTTTTCATTGACATTCGGTAAACTCTCGATATAACGAGATTTTGTCTTTTGACAGTGAATTCGGTATATCGAGGGTGAACAGAATATTATAACAAGCCTTCAAAAGCTTGAATATTAAATGACAAGTCTTGAGAATTCTTAAAATGATGAAATGACGGTCACTTTTATATTGAATTGTCAATTGCTAGAATCTCTCCTGCTAAAAGTGTTAAAAAAAAGGTTAAGAATTTAACTAAGAATTGTTCTTTATATAACTTGAGTGTAACACAAGTATCTTTTTTCACATGACATGAAAATAAATCATATTGTTCGTAAATTAAAGTTTATCGAAACCTTAAATTTGGACAGAATCTAGATCGATTAAATATTTGTTTATTAAATTTATTACTTAATTATCATCGAATTGTAAATAACCAATCATGAGAAATTTTTATTTTATAAACAAAGTTTACCAGAATTATTGCTTAGTAGAAAGAGAAAGAAACTATAAATTTACTTTAAATTTACTTTAGTAAAAATAAGCTTTGGTCATTTCTACTGCGAAGCGCTCGGCTCGTATAGTCACCTCATAGTCTCATCATATAATCTTTTATATTTTTTTTTTTTTGGTACTGAGGATGTGGTTCTTCAAAAGTATTGAATTTTTAACTTCGGCCAGAAATAAAACAAAATATAACGGCCCGTAAAAATGGTAGCCGGATTTTATTTGCCGGGTCACATACTTATTGGGTGACATATAATTGTGACAATTAGCATTTTTCTCACAAAAAAATTTTTGTCCCCAGATACTACTGTACTTAGTAAATTGGGATGTGACGCGATTTGACAAATTTGCTAAACCCCTTAACTAATCCTAATTCTACCCTAATCCTAATCCTAAACCCTAAATCCGGGTCTCTGTATGTTCGTCAACAAAATATCCAAAATCACGTGATCGAAATTTTTTTATTTTGACGTAAAAGTCGTAAAAGTACAAAACAAAACAAGCCTTATTGTCTTCAAACAATTCGTTTGGAAAGTCATTGTGTTTTTTTCTTTAATGTAACATGAAGAATGAGTGCTTTGATCCGATTAGATATTCAAAGAAAGGTAATTTTTGAAAGAAAAGCAAGCATATTTAACCAAATTCCTTTCAAATGATGCTGTGTAAAATTGACTTTTTATTGTTTTATTAAGGTTAATTTAATGTATAATAAATTTTTTTTTTTTATATTCAAAGAAATTTTAATAGTTTCAAGGAGTTTTTACGGAAATTAAAAAACTTGTCATTTATGTAGATAATCTTCGGACTTTTCCGTTTGGTTTTCTTTCAAGAAATTCCTTGACACCAAATAAAAACTCGGGGACATGCACAAGTTACCAGTTAAAATATCGCTGTGGTGTCCTGTGCAATTTTAAGGAGTAATACTATCCCAAATAGGATCCTATGAAAGGATGTATATGTATCACTACACCATCTTGATCTTTTTTTTTTAAAAAAAAAAAAAAAATTTTCAATAATAAAAAAATTTTGTTTTTTCATTTTCATTACCAACCTAAGAATGGTAAATACACAATTATGTTTTAATGAATTGACAAAAAAATATAAATTATTATGTATTAAATTAAGCAAGTATTTAATATTTATAGTCGATCCAAAAATAAATTGTCATGTGTACATACACGAATACCGGGGGTTGTTATTTTTCAAAGTTTTAATTTATTCAAAAAGGATATTTGATTTAAAAAAGTAATTTGCATAAAGCGACATGCATCCATCATATCTATTTTATTAAGTATTTATGTTACTAAAAATAATTTTTAATTAGCAACATTTATGATCGTATTTTAAGAAATTTTAACAAAACAATTTTTTTAAAATCTTTAATGGTTTATTTAATGATGAAATCTTTACCAATTCTACCTTAGCATCGATTTTCTTTTTAGAAAATGAGATACCCACATTATGTCGCACATGATATAATTTAAAAAAGACAATCAATTTTTTTCCTTTATGATAAAAATAGTATACATCTTAATAATTCTGATATAACAAAACAATTCAAAGAATTTCCCAACAGTTTATATTTTTGCAGCGTACTAATATTCTCAGGAAATTCAAAAGATGATCCTTTATAATTATTTTTCGAAAAATTATATGATTTTGGAATTGATGTTTCATGATAAGTTGCTTCATTTAATGGATTTTCAAAAAAAGTTACCACTTTAAAATGTTGTAATTTAATAGGAAACGCATGTAAATTTGCAACCTCTTCAGGTGTAAAATATCTCAACTCAATATCTAATAAAGATGATGGATTTTCAAAATTATAATTTGTAAACTACAAAAAAAAAAATTTTTTTAAAGGTAAATCTAATAAGTTAAAGGCATTTTATTTTAGTAAAGCCACTTGTCATACCTCCAAATTTTTTGTTTGAATCAAGCTTCCGCTGGAATATATATGATGGCTACCATATGACTAAGATGAAAAACTATACGTTAATTATAATTCTTAATAAAAAGCATCTTACATCTTACATTCACCTTACTTTGGTAAAACAGGAACACTTGTGATCTGATGGAAGAACAATATCTAATACATTTATAACCGTTAAATATATTTTTTTTTAAAAAAAAAAATAAAATAAAATAAAAAAGATGAAAAGTTTAATTCTTACCAAATCTAAAATTAAAACTCTTCAAAATGTATTTTTCTGGAACCAAATGCTTTTTAATCCCTTCTTCTTCTAATTCTTCTAAATATGAGCTCAATGGAGGAATATTAAATATATTAGAATAATCTTCTTGTTGATAATTTTTCTTTAGCATATTTGGTAACGGCCAAGTTAAATGAATTACAGCATTCTCCAAAAATTCATGAGGTACAATCAAATCCTTTAAATCAGATCGTTTTTTTGCCAATAAATAATATCTCAACCTATCGTTAGGAATTCCGAATTGTAATGGAGTTAATAAGCATTCTGTTATTTCATAATTCATTAAACACAGTTGAGTAACTAATTTTTCTCGACATTTTGATTTCTAAAAGATTACAAAAGAAGACGTCCTTTTAAATTCAAAAAAAGATGTAACATTAAAAAATCACTTCAACTTACCTCGAAATTCAAAACATTCTCAAGAAAGACATAATTAGGAGGATCTGATAATTTAGGCAAAATATCTATTAAATGTAGTAATCCCTTTGCTCTTTGATCTTTATCATCTAAATATCTTCCCCCTCTTGTATAAGGTTGACATGGTGGACTCATTAACCAACAATTAGCTTTGTATTTCTCAATATCTTTAATAACCAAAGAATCTATTGCTTTCTTTTTTTTTTAAAAAAAAAATATATATATATATATATATTTGAATTCGTAATTTGTTCCTTGTCATAATGATTTCTGATCTTAAGAGAAAAAAAATATAAACTTGTTTTCTTTACAGTAATAGGATCTTTCCCAAAATTATGTTTATATACGGAATTTGCAATAATATTTATATCAAAACTTGCAACAACTTCTCCTTTAGTTTCGGATAGAATGAAAGCATAATGCTAATATTAATAACAACAATAAGAAGATAAATTATCTTATTTTCTTTTTTTTTTTTAAAAAAAAAGAAATTATTTTACCAAACCGCCTATCCCAGAAAAAAATTCTAAACATCGTATATACTCGCTAGGTGAATGTTCCATCTCGGAAAATGATTTCTCGCGTGCTAGTCTCGCAAACAGTTTTTTGCTCAAAAAAAAAAAACCATAACCCTTATTAGAAATGATCTGTCGATCTGATACAAATATTTGTATTTAATTAAAAGACATTCTGCATCTAATGTTTGCGTGACAAGCAGAATATAAACTAATCTCAGCTTCCATCGGGTTAATAACAATATATATTTAACTGATGATATTATATATAAATAATATATTTATCAAAAAAAAGATAAAGTTATTAAAAGATTTTTTTTTAAATTTTTCAACACTATGTAATAATATTTTGATTAAAAAATTAAAATAATGAAATTTTTTATTAATTAATATTAGTAATGATTTTAAAATAATATTATTTTATAAAATAATTTATTCATCGCATGTGCCATCCCCCCCTCCCCTCCCTTTTTCATTTTTCATATATATTCTGGGGACTGTGATTTGGCCAGCAAATTCTGGCGAAACTTAATGTCAGCCAGCATTACGATGTTTGCAAATCTTAAATCAGGCCAAAATTTTGAAAATTATCAACCATATTCTGTGATTTCCTGTGAAATTTAGTGAAAATTATTCTTCTTAAAACAGAAATTTTTTAGTTATAAAAAATCTATTCTTCACGTTATAGATGCCTGCCGAAACCTTCTCAGAATAATTTCGTCATACCCTTTTCTATGTTTTTATC